>JAHBCN010000854.1:0-146204 GCA_019359885.1 Listronotus oregonensis | reverse complement strand
GTCCTTTGGAAAGGACAATACCTATTAATGTTTCGTTTTTTTAAATTTGGGAAAAAAAAAAGCTTAAAAAAAGGGGGAAAAAACAAAGTATAAATTTGAAAAAAATTTTAACCCCAAAATAAATTCAGACTCTATATTATACAGTGTCACCCATAAAGCCCCAAAAAAAATAAAAAAATTTTCCCCCCCAAATTTAAATTTTTGGGAAAATTTTTTTTTTCCAAAAAATTTTTTGCAAAAAAAATCATGCATATAAGGATGATCACGTTTTTTTTTTAAAAAGCTGTCAAATTTGATATTTTTTTAAAAAAATTTTAAAAAATTAAAATAATTTTTTTTTAAAAAATTTAAAAAAAAATGGGGGGGGGAAATTTTTGCATATTTTTAAATATTACACTCCGTACAAATTTTCAGCTTTCTAGTATAATTTTTATTTTTTCCAACTTTTGTAGTTTTCTACTGAAAAAATTTTTAACTTTTTTTTTTACCCTCTAAAATTATTTTTATTTTAAAAAAAACCCCTTTTTTAATTACTGGTACAAATAATTAAGTATTTTAATTTTAGGGAAGTAGTTTTTTTAATATAACATGAAGAATATAATATACAGTAAAGCGCAGAGGACTGCGAACATAGGACAATCCTGGAGCATTTTGGATGTACCTAAAACGCCGCACGCATTGCTTATCGATAAAAAATTTTTTCCCGGTAAACAAATTCAAAAGGGGGGGTCGGCCAACAAAGCGATCAACCCCAATACGTTTATTCCTGAAATAATTCTTTACTATCGAACGCTCGACAGCTAAATTTTTTACTTTTTTCCCGATTATTTCCCCCCCAAAAAAAGTTTTTTTAATAAAATAATAATTATTAATAATGGATTTTTTCGAACTGGAAGAAAAAATTTAAAAATTTTTAAATGGTATCACCTGAAAATCCCGTTGGGGGAAAATTTTTGGTTTTTTTTAATTTATTTCCAACCCCCGGGCCCCCCCTCCCGATTTCCACTATTCCCGAGTCATTAAAAAAACCCTTTTTACATTTGGGTTTTTTATCTCCCAAAAAAAAAAAAAACTGATAGTGTTTTAAAAAAAAAAAAACGAAAGGGGGAAAAAAAAAGGGGAAAAATTTTTGGGAGTGGGGGGTGTTATTAAAAACCATAATTTTTTTTTTAAAACAATTTTTAAAAAAGGTTAATTTGAGCAAAGATCAGTGGGTAGAGTGCTGAGAAAAAAAAAATACCGATCCTACCAAAAAAAAAAAAAAACCTAAGAAATTTTTTTCCCCCTGATCATTTTAGACCCCCCAAAAAAATTTTTGAAACTGTAATGGAAATGGGGGAAAAAAAAAATGATTTTTTTTTTGGGGCCCCCTAAAATCCCCAAATTTATGGTTTCCCCCAGAATAGGGCTAATAATCTACAAGAATTGCAATTATAAATTGAAAATTCTTTTAGGATTATTACCCTCAACATTCTAGCAAATGTCAAAAAGGGGTTTTTTTTGACAATCTTGGTTATTGTTTGGCTCAAGAAGGTGGTTTTTTGGGGCATCTTCGATCTTAAAAAAGTTTTTTTTTTTTTATTTAAAAGAATGCACATTAATTTTTTTTTTTTAAAAATATCTTCTACGTTCCATTATTTATTTGAAAAAATTTTTTTTTTTTTTATTAGGAAAAACTTTTTTGGTTCTTAAGACCAAAACCCAAAATTCAACCCCCTAAGCAACTAATTTTAAAATTTATTGGCTGATAAGAAATCTGATCAAAAATCGGGTTTTTGGGGAAACTAGCTAGCTCCTGCTACTTGCCTATAAACACTGCATCCTCTTACTAAAAAAAAAACGTAGTACGGGGGAAAACTAAAAGGGGGGCCAAAAAAATTTTTCCCCAAATTTTTCACCGCACTCCCCCCCGCCCCAACCCAAAAAAAAAACCCAAAACAAAAGGGAAACAGAAAGGGGGTTTAAATACAAGCCACAAAATTATTATTGGTATTTTAGAATTGGGGACACCCCAAAACCCCGGGGGGCCCCCTATTTTCCCGCAGTACGGTGCCTTTACTGTACATATTATATTATAATCCTTCGTGGAATTAAAATGTTTTTAAAAACTTAATTGAAATTTTTTAAAAACAAAACCCAAAATTGCTTAACATTGTTTAAAAAACTAGAAAAAAGTGTCATGAAAAATTAAAAAATAAAATTAATAACAAAATATTGTCACGTAAAAAAAGAGTTGTCAAGAAATTTTTTTTTTTTTTGTTAATATAAAAATTTTTTAATTTTTTTTAAGGAAAAAATATTATAAAATACACAAATAAACAATTTCTTGACAACTGTTTTCTTGACGTAACAGATATTTTGTTTTATTAATTTTGTTCAATTGTTTTCATGACACTCTTATCCTATGTGGCGTTACGATCAATCGTCAATACAAAGGTTTATTTTTTTAAACATTGCACTTGTTTTTTTAAAAGCTTTTTAATTTTTCCAGTATTCAAATTAACAATTTTTCATAACATTGTCCTTTTTTTTTATTGTAACTTTTTAACAACAAACAGAATTTAAAAGTGTTTGTTTTTAAAAAAAAATCCCAAATTGACATAAAAAAACAGAACTAAAAATTTTTGCATTTTTGAAAAAAAAAAATTTCCCAAAAAATTAAAATTAGGGAAAATTTTCCCATTTGATGGGACCCCCAGGACATTTGTATACTTGTTTTTAAAAGGTTCATTTAAATTTTATAATTTCCTTTATTCTATTACGTATTATATCCTTAATTTACTTGATATTTTAGGTGTTAGTTGTCCTTTGGAAGGACAATACCTATTAATGTTTCTTTTTATTAAAAAATTGGAAAAAAAACTTTCAAAAATGGAAAAAAAAAAAATATAAACTATTAAAAAAAACCCCCAAAAAAAATTTGGGGGCTATAAATTTGAAAAATTTTAAAAAGGGATGGGTTAAAACTTATCTTTCAAATTTTTCCCCCTCAAAGGCAAAATAACCACCCACACCAGTTTGGCTTTTTTTTCTATATCTTAGTAAAATAGACAGATAAAATATGTTCCGAGTCGAGAAAGTTTACTTTTCGTTTGTAAAATATGAAACAGTCCTTTTAAATAAACATACATAGTTTATATGTTTATTTTCTTTTAAAAAAGGGTTTATAAATTTGGGTTGCTTCGGGTTTTTTTTTTCCAGTGTTTTTCCTTTTAATAGAAAAAAAAAAAGTTAAGAAAAAAAAAAGTCAGTTGTTTTTTAAACAAAAATTTAGAAAAAAGGCCCTTTACATACCTCAGATGTTAACTTTAAAGAAGGCTTTGAAGTCAGTGTCTAATTAATACATATATACGTAGCAAATAGTTATACTTTTAGTCAACTAAGCGTACTTAACATAACTAACTACGGTGCACAAAAGTTGAAAAATCCATCCTGTTTACAACCGTAAATGTAATATTAACATCATTTACTTCAATTAAGGTTGGAAAGTGTCACATTACGTACCTCTACTGTTCGCTCTTACTGTCGCCTTTAAAAATTTAATTTATTTAAAAATAATATTATTTTTGACAAATTTATGACATATTTTTCATAGTTTTTTGTCTTGAGACAGTCCACAGCAGCTTAAAGCCTAAGTATACCGCTCCTAGACATACCGCTGGTGTCTTAAGTGTACTTGGAGATAAAGAGTTTATTATCTCAAGACTTCCTGATGTGAAGATTTTTGGTAGGAGGAAAAAAACCCATAATGGGGGTTTTTCAGATTCTAAATACTCTAGGAATGAAGAAACGATTAAAGAGGAAAAAAAAGGGGCCTTCCCCCATGAAAGGGGAAATTTTTCTGTAAGGCGGTTTTTAGGGCAAACAGCTCTTCTTTGAATGGAATCCCCAAAATGTTTTTTAATTGGAAAAATTCCCCCGACATTAATTAAATATTTCAAGGGGGGGGCCTTTTTTTGGGGGGCCCCTACAAGTGGGGGGGCGCAATCCCCAAAAACCATTTTCGAAACCGATATTTCCCTTCTGAGTTTAAATGCGGGTGTCCGGAAATACCGTTAATAATTTTAGGGGGAAAATTTACCTGTTAAATTTGAAGAAAAGGTTCATATCAAATGGCCGGGGAAAAATAAGGTTGCTATGGGGATTAAGGGGGCCCAGGATAAGGTTTTAATATCTCTGCCCCGTTTCAGATGCCACCTAAATTTTATCTTATGTTCTTTTAATGGTGGTACTTTTCAGTTTTTTTCCCCAAATTTTATTTCAATCAGGGCGTACCGACAGGGGGCCCTTTGGGGTTTAATTTGTTCACATTTTTATTAAACGTATATTTTTATTTTTTTTAGAAATTTTGATTTTGCAGTATAAATGGCAAAAAAAAGGTTTTTTTTGAAAAAACATTCGGGTTTTCCCCTTTTTGGGAAAAAATTTTTAAAAAAAATGGTGGGGCCCCCGGGGAAAATTTTCCCCAAATTTTTTGGGGAAAAAATTTTTTTTTTTTTAATTCATTTTTAACACAATACTAATTTAATAAATTTTTTTTTAAACCTAATGTTAAATTCGTTTTGTAACTAGATATTTTTTATGTAGATTTTTTTTTTCTTGGGCCCCTTTTTTGGGCTTTTTTTCCCGAAAACGGTATTATAATTTTCTACAAGAATACCTTTTTTTTTCATTTTTTACCCGAAACCGAATTTTTTAAAAAAATTCCCCAAAAATGACGTTTAATAAAAATGTAAACAATTTAAAACGAGGCCTCTCCTATTGGTACGCCCCTGATTAAAATTATAATTTAGTAACAACACCAAAAAGTACCTACTTTTTAAAGCAATGCTTATGCCGAAACTTCGATGGCTATCTGAAACAGTTTCAGGGATATAAAATAAAACCTATATCTGGGTGCCATATTTGAACCGCCAAAGCAACCTAATGACGCATTTGCGGGCCTATGTTGATATGAACTTTTTTTCATAATTTTACATGTAGAATTACCCCTAGAATTATTCGGACGGTATTTCCGGATACCCTGTATACATATAAGTTAGTAGGGTCATTTCTATTTTGTTTAAACTATTAATGTCTGCTGCTGGGGTCGCCCTTGATAAACTATCTTGAGTCTGCAGTTTATTTTTTTACAATTTTTTTAGGCATGTAATTATTTTTACAACTAATTTGAATTTTTTTTACTTAATTCCAAAATACATAAAATTCCGGTTTTTATAAAATTATTACTGGTATGTTTAAGTCCTTCATTTGGTTCGATATTCCGATATTTTCAAATTCCGGTATCCTGGTTTGCAACTCTTACAAAGTATACAGATTTGAAGGAGAAAAATAGTTTTTGGCTTCAAAGAAAGATCTGTGATTTTTAAAGATGCTGTCCCTATGGACATAATTTGTTTATGCTGATAAAGGTTATTAAAAAAAACGCCTTTAAGGCAAAATGGCTTTTTGTTCTTCAAAGCTTTGGGGCTCAAAGAATAAGATAAGTATTGGCAGATTTGACAGCAAAATAAGTTTGTTTTTAAGGTTAAACTGAATAAAAATCCTAAATTAACTGAAGGTCCTGTGAGAAATATATCTACATTATTTTGCGCTTGCTTTCTAAATCAGGATTACAGACTGACTTAAGAAACCTAATATAAACATGAAGGTTTCAATCGTCAGCAAAACTATAAATGGCGTTAATCTTATAAACCTTATTTTTGGACCCAAAAATCCCGAGACTAAGGTATGGCAATCTCGAAAATCCCGATTTTTTTAAACGCGAAATTTTAATTTGTTTTCGATGGTTCTCGTGTAAAATGTATTTATTCATTCTTTATCGGCGGTTTTTTACTTTCTTGATAAATCATAATAATATAAACGTACCTAGTTAAAAAAATATCACTTAATAAGAATAGTTTAGTTACGTTTTGATAGGTTCATATTACGTCAGTGTTACAGATATTTACTGACAGTACCACCTACAAATGTGCCTTTTCTTCGGCAATCACAATTGCAACCAAACCTAAATTGCATTTAAGTGACTTATCTTAAGATACATTTCTTTCCTTTTAATCTGTATACTTTGTATCCCAGATTAAACCCTCTTTAGAATATTGTTCTCATGTCTGGGGAATGGCGTCTCCTACAACTTTTAGCATTTTTGGTTTCATTCAAAGAAGAGCTGTTCGTCTTATCAATGATCTCACGCTTATAGTAAGGCTTTCTTGTCTTGCACACCAATAGGCTGAGGAGAACTCTTGCTCTTTTATAGGTTTTTTTACAGTTTCTGCTCTAAGAAGTTGACCAGCCTAGTTCCTCAAAAGCGTAAGCCACTTTTATGCATCCGTTTACAGCTCAACTTGGGAGGCCCCGTACTTTTTACTTTGTTCGTTCTTTCATGCCTAGACAGTCGGCCGGTTTAAAAGCCTTGGATATAACAGCTCTGTTTGCTATATCGAAGATGCAATTTAGGACTAAGTGTTTGTTATTAGATTTTGGTGTAAACGTTGCGCTTTACTGACAAAAAGTGTAAAATAGTGTACACTACTTCTGAATCACAAACAGACCTAACAAAAGCATCGAGCTGGGATTTACCAAGGAACTCAAGGGACTTTTATTTATGTTTTTGTTATTACTCTAAATAAAAACTAATGCCTTTTTAAATAACCTTGCAAAGAACTAAGAAAAGGGATATAGGTATTTAATTAAGAAGGAGAGTTCTAGTTCCTTTCTTAGGGATAGGCACATTTCTAGCCTTCAGCTCTTCGGAAAAATGCTTGCGTTATAACGAACTTGCAAGAGGCGAGTTAGGAGAACTGCAATATAAGGAGCATAGGAGTTAAGAGACATTTTAATTTTAATTATTTTTATAATAAGTCTGTGCAGATTTTTTTAAAATAAAAACAATTACATAATTGATATACAAATCAAACTTTTAAAACCCGGCAAACCAGCAATTAAATTGTACCCAGTTGGTTGATTTTGTACCTTTACCCCTCTGTCTTCTATTAACCATTTACTTTTGACGTTTCTTTGAAGATGCAACACATTCTTAATTTTTACTTATTATTTTTGCGGGTATGTAATTAAAAGGGGTCTACTGGTATGTGGTTTTTAATCCAGAATTCCTACCCAAATTTTATCTTTTAAAATAACTTCTTCTGACATTTTTTACCAACTCTTCCGATTAACAGCCACTCGAAATTTTTACCATCATTGTAATTTACAATAAAAAAATCTTAACAAACAATAATTTTCATACAGAAAAATTTATGGCATTTTGACTTTCTGAATTAATTTTTTTTTCACAGTACTCTATGTAGGTCTCAATTGCATTTTTTTTTTTTGTGGCACCAAGTGGCGTATATTGACTACAAAAAGTGAAGGGGGGCTAACTGTTTAATTGAAAATTATCTTCTACAAGTATTTGATGTGTTTCAAAGTTGAGGGGAGGCCAAATTCCCTGACTCCCCAAAAAAAACGCCACTAGAGGCACAATCTTTGATTTTTTTATCAATGGTAAAAAAATATTTTATATTTTTTACTTTCTTAGATGAAGAAAAGTTTGTTTCAATGTAATAGTGAAATATTTCGGTTTGTAATATACTACAATGCCGCCTCTGTATATTTACCAATATAACTTATGGCACCCAGCTCTTTATTTAAAAATGAATAAGCAATGCCGAACAAGCAATTTCAATAGTTAAGATAAATATAAGCAGACATTATTTTTGAGAAAGGCACACATGTTTTTTTTATTAAATAAGCATCCCAAACCTTCAGTTCAGAAACCTATTGCCCTTCAAAAACGCCTCGTTAAACAATTTCTGATAGGTAACCTGAATCCGTTACGCCACAAAAATAAATCTAACTATATCTACGCAGTCATGAATAAGGTTTCCCTTAGAAAAGCAAAATGATAACAATGAAACAAGTTTTTATAACATTTCGCTTATTCAGCAGAAATACAAAAATACCTCAAAGGTTAACAGGAATCCTTTTCAGAAGCTTTTCTGCTACTTGCTGAAATAACATAACTTATTACAGCACAGGTTTAGCAGTTTTTATAAGGTAGTAACAAAAGATTTTTTTAATATAACAATGGGGATTTAGAGAGTCTATTCCATTGTTAGTGATTATCGTATTTATCTTACTTCCCTTTTTCACGTAGTGGTTATCATATATATACAGGGTAAGTCTGTGAAGTGGGACTCCCCATTTATTGCTTTAAATATTCAAATTGGAAAAAAATGTTTTATACAAAAATATTTTAGTTTTTGCTGCTCTATATTTTGCGAACAACGTTATGTATACAGGGTGTATCAAAAAGCCGGTACAAGGACAAAGTTTTTTTTAAATGACTCCTATATTTTTTTGTTACATTTTTGTTTTCTACATAAAATTCTAGATATTTTTTATCTGGCATATCATATCCCTATATTCAATTGTTTACAAGATATTCTCATTTAAATACAAATTTAGAATGAAAAAATCCGCTCATCTCTCAATGTTTTTTTTAATTTCATGGTTTTAGTAGTGAAAAAAGCCATTAATAATTAAAAGTAAAATTTATCCATGTATAAAGGGGGAAAAAAACCTTAAACAAGAAAACGTTAAAAAAATTTTTTTGGTTTAAAAATTTTCCCAAATTTTTTTTATTAATCTCTAACATATATGGTTTTGGGGGCTTTAAAAAAATTTTTAAACCAAGGAAAAAAATTAAAAATTTAAAAAAAGGGGAATTTTTCCCCTTTAAATTTTTTTAAACGAAATCTCTAAAATTAATTAAATATGTTGCTGAAAAAAAAATCAGAATTTTTCGAAAACAAAAATGAAAAAATATGAATCTTTAAAAAAAAATTTTTTTTTTTGCGCTTTTTATTATCCTGTTAATTTTAAAGTTGTTTTTCAAAATTGGAAAAAACAAAAAATTTTTGTAGAAAATTTTTTTAATTTAATTTTTTAACAAAAAAATTTTAACGGTTACCCTTTTTTTTTTTATTTAAATTAATATTTAATTTTTTTTTTAATTTTAAAAATTAATTTTTTTAATTCTCAAAAAAATGGTAACTTTTTTTTTTTCTTTATTTTGTCGAAAGGAAGGTTTATTTTTTTAATCCACTAAAATTTTTTTAATTTTTTTGACGGAGCAAAGTGAAATTTTGCTTGAAAATCCTTGCAATTTATTTTCAAAAAAGATTTCTGTTTTTAACTTTTGGGGAAAATTTAAATTTTATTAAACCCCCAACCAAAGATTAAAATCTTTAATAATAAAGAAAATTTGCCCCCAAATTTTAAATAAAAATATTTTAAAAAAAAATTATATTTAAAAAATTTAAAATGTTATTAAAATTATTTTATTTTAAAATAATTAATAATAATAATATTTTTAATTATTAATAATACTTTTGGTTTTTTTTTAAAATTTTATTTAATTTATTTTAAAATGTTTAAAAATTTTTGTTTTTAAAAAAAATATTTAAAGAATTTTTTTTATTTTTGTTTTTGGTTAATTTTTATAATATTATTTTTTAAATTTTAAATAATTTTAAATAAAAAATTTTAAAAAATTATTTTAAATTTTATTTAAAATAAAAAAATTAAATATTTTTTATTTAACATAAATTTTAAAATTTTTATTTTTTAAATATTATATATTTTTTTTTTTCCCCTTTAATTTTCTGACCCTTTAACGCCCTCTTTGATATTAATTTTACTCTCATTTAAGCCGCAGTCAAGTAATATTAAGAATGCGATGTAACGTCATTTAATTACGTACAATGTTGGCATGAAATCAACGTGTTTGGTATAAATTAATACTAGTTAAATTATTTAAAAATATAATTTTGCAATAGAACAACTCCAATATGAAAACAACTTCAAAAGTGCCACCCTTCATCACTTTAACTTTTTTTTTAGAAAAAATAAATACATATAAGCAAAATCCTGGTATATTTTTGGTCTCACCTAACCTAGTTAATATAAAATTCCTAAAAAAACTAAAAATAATCACGCGATATTAAATGAAAAAAAAATTTTTTTTCTAATAAAGCATAAATGACGGACACTAAAACAATAAGAGTAAAGTGCATAAAGTTTACATTTCGCCAGCATGGCAGTTTCCTGTTTTAAAACGTTTCAAAATTTTATTTAGAAAATCCAATTAAGAAAGCTCTTGTCAGAGAATTTGTTATGGCCGTCATTAAAGTGTGATGATACTCTATGTCATCTTTTTATTAGCCTATATTTTTAAGCAGAGTAGACAGCTTTAGTTGTGGGGTTTTAATTATTAATTTATAAATGACCATGCATAATTTAAAGAAGCAATATTTATCATTGCACCAAAACTCTGCACCTACAGGGTGAGCCGCTAGCGCTAGGTATAGTTTGTGTCTTGCTAATTTAAAAAATAATGGTTTGCTAACTATTAACTGAATTTAAATAGTAAATAATACAAAAACGTTTACATTTTATTTTTGTAAATAAATTTATTTAACTTACAAAGGTAAAATAAAAGTACAGAATAAGCCAATAAATAATATTCCAAGTCCTAAATAGTATTTTTATTACCGTGTATATTTGATTTTAAGTGATATGGAATTTAGTCCAGTGACTGAAGACCTAAAAGTACCCAAAGCTGTAAATAAATCTGTACCGTTTTCATTTGTGGCGCAATTCGCGGATGCTTTCGAGCGAGAAAAAGTTTATCACGATTCCGACGTGGGAACCCGCTGAAAATGGCTCCCCAGAGTCCCAAAAATCAGTTTCCCGCGAATATTTGCCAAAATATGCGAATTAGAGAATTTTTGGTTAAACAAAAAATAAAGAACACTTCAAAATCTACAAAAATGGTCCTAACCATTTTTTTTACAATACTTATATTAAAACTCAACACTGGATTGATAGCCGGAAACGGCTAAAAAATGCAGATGGGCAAAATCATTTTTTATTTAAGCGCAAGAAAGATGGTGAAGAAAATTTTCTGGGATCATAGAGCACTTGCTAAGGTCTCATTACATAAAATAAATATTAATAACAAACCATTTTTTCAAAAAATATCAGTAAATTAATGAAATACTCTCAAAATATTGTCAAAAAAAAACTTTTACCGCTTTTTTTAATATTTCAGAAAAATCAGAATGGACCCAAAGTCATATGCAATGATAGGTACGGGTTTTCCCATACCGATGAACTTTACATGATTATGAAATGTACATTATCACCCGAGTAATGGAACAATTCGTCCGCCCGCTTATAAGTAAATCCATGAAGATAGCGGCATTCTAGCGGTAGAGCGGCAGCTGAAATGAGGGGACTTTTGGGTCCCGTTATCTCGAAAACTATCGATTTTTCGAAAAAAATTATAAGGACCATTTTTATAGATTTTAAGGCAGTCTTTATTTTTTGTCTTTACAAAAATTCTTTAATTTGCATATTTTGGCAGATATTAGCGGAAACCATTTTCGGGAATGAGGGGCCATTTTCAGCCCTTTTCCACCTGTTAATGTTGATAAACTTTTTCTCGCTCGAAAGCATCTGCGAAGACCTAAGAATTGCAAATGAAAACTGTACAGATTTATTTACAGCTTTGGGTACTTTCAGGTCGTCAGTTACTGGACTACTTGGTGTGGTAAAGTATTGCTAAAGTTTTCGCCAGAAATGTATTTTGCCCAAAACTTATTTTTGATTTGTCTTTATAGATGTCCATTTGAACCCTTTGTGCTTACTTTATTTATCCCAAGAGATCAATATAATGTTATGACATATCTCCTGATGTTCCTATATTACCAGCCTTTATACATAAAACGAATTAATAACTATAGTTTCTAATTTTCTTTTTATATAGCGAAAAAGGTAAAAATTGCAATAAAAGTTAAAATCTGTTACCAATAATGGGGATGTCAAAAAGATATAAAATATTTTATCTTTGTATTGTAATTTAAACAAGATTTCTGTTAGTTATTCAAAACTACTACATAACAATCGAGATTTGATTAACAACAAAGCTAACTAAATGCTATCATTTTCTGTTCTGCCATCATTAAAAATATTAAATAACTAAATCAAAAGTAAGAGGGACTTAACCAAGGGTGGTAAACTTAACAAGGAGTGCTGGATCCCATTTAAGCCCATATACGCCGATTTAAATGTCAATTCGATATTTGTGACGTAATCCTTTTGCCCTATTGTTTTGTTTACAAGTAATATAAAGTTTTTTTTATAGTTTTTAAAAGTTGAATGTTTAACAAAAATGAATAAAATAAATCTACCTTCTGGACAATACAGTACGTCACAAACATAACCTTATCTGCTGACAAATAGTAAAAATTAAGCACTCCTTGTTAAGTTTACCACCCTTGGGACTTAACAACTTAAATTAAATTATTAAGGTAGCTGTTTGATCAAATTCCTTAAGAAAAAGATGTTTGTATCAATTGGCAACCACGCTTTGAGATGATTTTTAAAATAATTTAAAATTTAAAACCTCTCTATTGAAACGGGTCTAGCAACGATAAGTCGCATAAACGGCATGCGGTAGTAAAAGTTACGGTTTCGGGTACTACTTGCAATTAGTGGTTAATTATTAGTGTCTTTCATGAAATTGATGATATAAAAGGTATCCCTAAGATTTCTTTGTCCTTTTCTCCCTTTTTACTCAGTTTACCATTAAAATACCTAACAAGATCAACATTTTTTTTTGGAACCAACACTATCGAAGATTTTGGTAAGTTTTGCTTTTATTTCAATAAGGGATATTTTTTGTTATTTTAATATTCCGTGAAATAAGATAAAACATATTTTTGGTCCTAATCGAACCGGATATTTGTAAAATTTTAATGGTACCTTCATTTTTTATTTTTATAATTCACGGGTTAACGATAAAGAATAAAAACATTTTGGGTTTTTTTTTGGGTGAGAATGTTTCGCGGATCGGTTGCTATTTAAACAAGGTTGTCAAATGTGGACAAGTTCATTAAATTCAATCGTTTCAATAGTTTAACTTCTTAATTTCGGTTTATTTACAAATATTTACGGATATATGCGGGTTTTTAAAAATTATTTGAAAAGTACTTAATAACTTTCGTATAAAGGTTATTGGGTTTTAAGCTTAAATAGATCATTCAAGGTTCGGATTCTATTTGATACAGTGTGTTAAAATATTTCTGGTACAGATAAAATATAAGAATATTTTAATTAAGTTATTTATTGTTTATCAGCTAATAGAAATATATTTCATTGTAATTAATAATTAGTAATATTTGTAATAAATATGAGTACCACGGCTGAACAGAAACTTAAAGACTCACTTCTAAGAAGGAATCTTTGTTTATGATTTTACAAAATATATACGATCTGACAAAAGTTATTGCTAATCAAAACAAGGGATAAATTTGAAGCTTGTATCCATCATTGGATTTAACTAGGAATTCTTTAATTGGGGTGATCGATGAAATTAATGATATTGGGTTTGAAGTTGAAGAAAATTTTTCTCCGGATTACAAAGTAATTTCTACATTAATGAGTTGTGTTGCTATATTGAGGTAGCAGCAGCAAAATTAAAAGCTAATAAGACGGCTCCTTCAAGAATAATCCCGTAGATCCAAATCGGATATTGCCTTCTTTACCAAAAATAGAATTACCGGGATTTTCAGGTGAAATTCGTCAATGGGAAACCTTCTATGCAATTTATAAAAGTTTAATTCATGACAACCCTACTTTAAATAATACGGAAAAAGTCATTATTTGGTAGGACGTTTACGCGGCTCTGCTTTAAGCATTTGTTCGGGTGTATCACCAACGGGAGATAATTATTAAATAATTTGGCAGTCACTTCTTGACAGATCCAAGATAAGAGATATTTAGCAAACAATTATCTAGACCAGATTATGAATTTTAAATGTTTACATGCCGAATCCGCGAAAAATTTAAATTTATTTTTGGAAAGATTGATGTTGCTGTTTGTGCATTGAAAAAATTAAATTTGCCTGATCTAGCGGACTTTATTTTATTTTATCAAGCGCGCAATAAATTAGATAAGGAAACAGTTAAGGCATTTGACAGTTTTAATCGGAGCGTAGAAATTCCCACATATAGTGTGAGCTTATAGGGTTTGTAAAGGAGCAGTCAAAATTATTAAATTTAACTAACATATCAAAGGGCGCCTTCACCCTCCATCGAATCCAAAAGTTGTTTTCTGGTCAGGTTAGGGATGATAGTAAATACAAACCTACTCCTTGTGTTTTTCTGTAATAAAATTGGGCATTACTGGGACGTTGTGAAAAATTTAAGAGGCTTTCTCCATCAAAGAGATATGAAACGGTAAAGGATAAGTAATTGGTGCTATAACTGTTTATCTCCCTAATCACGTGAGGTCATTCCTACGGCAGGACATGTTCGGAATGTTCTAAAAAACATCATATTTTGCTGCATACGGGAAAACCTGCTGATAAAGTAAAGTTTTCGGAAACGGATGAATCGATTTCTACAAAAATACAATCGGATGAACCACAATCACTTTGCTCTACGGTTTCGGAAAAATGCAAAGTACAATGCAATAAAACGGTTTTGTTATCCACGGTAGGTTCAGTATTAAATAGTCCTATTTTAAATGGAACTGCGAGATTTATTTTAGACAGCGGTAGTCAAGTAAATCTATTAACAGTGAAATGTTGTAAAAAACTGGATTACCGATTTCCAAGGCCTATTCGTCGGTGGAAAAGGCTTAGGGCAAAATTCTCAAGTAGTGAAAGGTAAAAGGACTTAGTGATCGGTTCTCGACATAATATCGAAAACACTTATAATTTAAGTGTTCTTTTAGTAGAGAAAATCACTGATAAATTACCTAAGGTGTATATTAATACGGACGTTCTTTCGGGATGGAAAAATATACCGTTAGGGATAGTAGATATTTCGAACCGGGCGAAATAGACGGTATTATAGGAGCGGAGTTATTCCTTTATTTTCGGAAAAAGGCGGTTAACCACAAATGGTGGGTCACCGATCGCGGAAAAGGCGGGAACAGCGCAATTAACATTTTTTACTCAAAAACTGGACACATCTATTGAGGAACTATTATATAAATTTTTTGAAATTGAGCAAGTTTCCAAAGCGACCAGAAAGTAGTCCAGAGGAATTAGAATGTGATAAAATATTTTTTAAAACATATTCGCGGGATAAAGTCACGGGACGATTTGAGTGTTACTCTACCATTTAAATACGATCCGGTTAATTTAGGAGATTCGATGAAAAATGCTCAGCGTCGGTTATTATCATTGGAGAAACGGTTGGATAAGTTTCAAATTTGCGAGTGAATATAATAATGCCATTAAGGATTTTATTAATCAAGGTCATATGCGACTTTTACAAAATAATTATCATGACTTAGCTTATTACATTCCTCACCACGCGGTTTTTAAATCGGACAGTACTAGTACTCCTCTTCGAGTTGTTTTGGATGCAAGTGCACCCTCAGATTCACATGTGTCATTAAATGATATTTTATAACGGTCCAAAATTACAAGCGGATATTTGCACGCTTTTGTTAAACTTTCGGTTGTTTAAAATTGCAATAACAGCAGATATTCGGCAAATGTATCGGCAAATAAATATTGTAAAGGAACATTGGCCTTTTCAGCGTTTATTGTGGCGCTTTAGTCCGGAAAAAGGTGGATATTTATGAGCTGACTGTAGTAAGCTTTCGGTGTAAAATCGTCTCCATATTTAGCGTTGCGCGTTATTTAGCAATTGGTAAATGAGGAAAAGGAAAAATATCCTTTAGCTGCTAGTTTTATAAATAGAGATATTTATATGGATGATTTGGTTTCTAGTACCGAGTCTGACGATAAGCTTATCAATTATATCAAGAGTCAGTTCAACTTTTTTAAAGCGGGAGCCTTTGAATTAACCAAATTTTCGACTAATTCAAAACTTATTAAATAAAATTCCGGTTAACCAACGGCTTTCAAAGGAGAAAAAACGGACACAAAAATTTTAGGCATGCAATGGGATCCTGAACTAGATATTCTTCGATTTAGATTGGATACTCCAGGCAAAACATGTACAAAGCGGTCATTCTTTCCGCGGTCGCACGTTGTACGATCCTATCGGACTTATATCACCTTTTATTTTCTTTTTAAAATTACTTGTAAAAAGAACTATGGAAACTAAAACTCGGATGGGATACAGAACCTCCCAAAAATATTATACGGATTTGGGAAAATGTCCGCTTAGAATGGAATGAGTTATATAATTTCGAATTGCCACGGCATTTGGGTATTAGAGAAAAATACTCAATTACAATTTTGGCATGCGCGAATGCTAGCCAAAGCGGCTACGGCGCAGTGGTGTATTCTAAGGTGTTTACAGAATGTGACGGTCCGGTGGTTAGATTAAATCTGTGCAAAGTCAAGGTGTCTCCATTTAAATTATAACTATTCCTGGTTGGAATTATGGGGCAGTTCTTTTATCGAATTTAGTTAAGCATATTATAAATGCATATGCTGATAGGGCAGTTGTTGCAAGGGTGTATGCGTTTTCAGATTCAACTACAGTGTTGAATTGGTTAATTCACCGTTTGTTAAAGATATTTTTGTAGCAAACGGGTGAGCCAGATTAAGGAAAATATACCGGATGCCCATTGGCGATATATTGAAGGAATTGGTAATCCGGCAGATTGTTTGTCTAGAGGCCTTACACCAAGACAGTTAGTTAATCATCCCTTGTGGGCATCGGGTCCTGAGTGGAATGAAATTGTCAGAACAGGATTGGCCTGTCAAACAAATAAATACAAGTTCCAATGAAAGGTTAAATCGGGGAAATTCGGATTTTGCCGAAGAGGTATTTGTTTTGAAGATGAAGAAATCAGTCATCCTTCTTGAAGGTTGTTGAAAATTGTTCCTCTTGGTAAAAATTTTGCGCATTACTGTTTGGGTGCTTAGATTTCTAAAACTTATTCCGGTAAGAGATCACATCGGGGCGAATGATTTGAATAAGGCCGAAATAACTTTACTCAGGCTGGTTCAAATAAAACATTTTGACAATGACATGAAATTATTATCAAAGGGTAGGAAATGCGCCTCTAAACTTTGGAAATTAAAACCTTTCTTGCACGACGGGCTGTTGCGGGTAGGTGGTCCTTTACAAATTCTTCGCTTTCCTTTTCCCAAAAACATCCAATTCTTTTGCCGGCTAAGGATACATTAGTGGCCAGATTAGTAGATTTCAATCACATAATTAATTTACATACTGGGCCCTACTTACTTGAGTCTATTCTTAGACAAAAAGTATTATTTTGGGTGGTAGAACATAATTGTAATAGAGTTGCATAAATGTAATCGATGTTTCGAATGAAACCGATAAATTTGACGCCACTGATGGCCGATTTACCTGCTCAAAGAGTTTCACAAACTAAGCCTTTTTTACAACGGGTAGATTATTTTGGGCCTATTAGTATAACTTTAGGTAAAAAACGGGGCGCACAAGTTCATAAGGCATATGGCTGCCTATTTGTACGTATGAGTGTTAAAGCCATTCATTTAGAACTAAGTTAGTTCTCTGTCTACAGCACATTTTTTGCAGGCATTTAAAAGATTTTTATCACGACGCGGTCCGTGTCACGTCATGTACTCGGACCAAGGCACCAATTTTGTAGGAGCGAAAACGGTTTTACGGGAAATTAATGAATTTGTCAGTTCGAGGGAATATAAGGACGTTCTTCTTTCCGAGTTAGCGGTTGATGGAGGGAATGGCAATTTAACACTCCCTTCGGACCACATCAGGGTGGCTTATGGGAAAGCAATGTTAAAGCGGTAAAAAATCATCTTTATAGAGTGGTGGGTGAACAGTTGTTAACTTATGAAGAGCTTGTCTCTGCTTACTCAGATTGAAGCATTATTAAACTCTAGGCCTTTATGTCGACTATCGGCAGATAGTTCAGCTCCAGGTACTTATCCTGCTCATTTCTTGACTTTCATGCCACTTAAAAGTTTCCCAACTGAGGATTTCTCAAAAGCCTCTCAATGGGTCGGTTGGATCGGTTCCAGTTGATAGATAGAATGGTGCAGGATTTCTGGAAACGTTGGCGTATGGAGTATTTGACAAGTTTGAAGTAAGAGAAAAGTGGACGGAAAACTCTTCATCGGTAAAGGTTGGGACGGTAGTAATTTTAAAAAGTGATAATTCTCCTCCCCTTCATTGGCCTTTAGCCATAATTGTAAAAGTTCACCCGGGGAAAAAAGGACGGAGTCATTCGGAACGTGACAGTAAAAACAAGTAAAGGCATTTATACCCGTCCAACGGTAAAAATATGTCCTTTACCGTCTCAATAAAGTTTCGTAGTTTGCGGTGGTACACATAGAATTTTTATTTTTATGTATTTATTTTTTGTTAATTTGATTTCTAGTTTTGTTTGTGGGTGTTTAATGAGATAAAATATTCTGACTGGGTTTTTTGGTTGTTTTCTCGGTTTTATATATTAATTTAGGTGTTTCAATCTTAGCTGAAAAACAATGTTTCAGGGTGGGGAATGTTTGATCAAATTCCTTAAGAAAAAGATGTTTGTATCAATTGGCAACCACGCTTTGAGATGATTTTTAAAATAATTTAAAATTTAAAACATCTCTATTGAAACCGGTCTAGCAACGATAAGTCGCATAAACGGCATGCGGTAGTAAAAGTTACGGGTTTCGGGTACTACTTGCAATTAGTGGTTAATTATTAGTGTCTTTCATGAAATTGATGATATAAGGTATCCCTAAGATTTCCTTTGTCCTTTTTCCTTTTTTACCAGTTTACCATTAAAATACCTAACAAGATCAACATTTTTTTTTGGAACCAACACTATCGAAGATTTTGGTAAGTTTTGCTATTTATTTCAATAAGGGATATTTTTTGTTATTTTAATATTCCGTGAAATAAGATAAAACAGTAGCTTTACATACTTAAATACTTAAATAATCACACGATACTTTTTTAAAATATTTAAACTAAAGCTAATAACAATAAAAATATTATATTTATAAGGCGGATTACAAAATCTAGTTCGGTTTTTTTTTACGTTTTTCTGTAAAGTTATCAGATGAGTCATCATTCTGTGTAATTAAAGCACCGGGATACACATTTTTACTATCTTTATCAGAATTAACATAACCATTATAGACAAGCAATGGACATTATCAGGTAAAAAATGGTCATATAGTGTTCTATGGTAAGACTTTCAAATTTAGGACGGTATAAATGCAAATAAATTTAATTATATTAACCAAGTAATTTTTATTCTTAAAGAAAAATTGGCGGTTTGTTAATTTTTATTTCTAAGATTAATAACAAATACCCATTTTAATTCGACCACTCTCTACGTATATACGTATATACCTGGATACACAATTACATTGAGGGCATAACTGGACTAAACTTTCATTGGGAGTTAAATTAAAAAAGTAATTGTACTTTGGGGTTAGTACGTTTTTTATGTAAAAAACTAAAAATTACAATTGCGGTACGAAAGCAGAAAAGGGATTTCAAGAAAATTCTTTTATTCAAAGAAATTCATTCGGCAAACAATAGATCTAATTTTTTGGTTATTTTTAAAGCAAAAAGTTAAACTATATAAGTTTTTGTTTGCTTAATTTTTTCTTTTATTAAAAAAAAATAAGGTAACGCTCTGCTTTAGAGTACATTGTTGGAAAAAATCATGTTTAGATTTTAAAAGTATTATAAAAAAATTTGATTGTTTTTGTTGGTTTTGTAAGCCAAGATATACCGAATTGTAGGTATGTTATATACATATACCTTTGTGGTGAATTTATTTATTGCAAATTGTTTGAGATACTTACCGGACAGGCAAGAAGGGATCGCTTTATTCCAAGTCCGAGGGTATAGACTTTTGCAACCAGTTGCTTAACCTTTACCAGCCTGCAGATCACCTAAAAAAGAAACTAAACATTGAGATATTGATGTTTTAAATTTAAAAAATATATTGTGAATATCTGAAATTACGCCGTTTTTCGATTGTTTGCTATTTAACCCCAATTTTGACTTCAGATTCGTGTCCAGCGGAAAAAAATACGTCAGAAAACCTTAGACCGGCACCAGCAGACACCACTTTTTTTGTGGACCTGTGTAAATAATTTTTAATCTTGTATTATAATTTATTAAATAGTAACTACTTATATTAAAGGAAAAACTTTCTGTATCCCCGAATATATTTTTTTAATTCTTAGGCCTTATTTCCAATTACTATTTTCGAGCAAAATTTTTAATTTTTGGCATTAAGTTTAAAAAAACTAATAATTGTGGGGGAAAAATCCAATTTTTGCATCCCTGATCAAACATTTAAGACATTTCCTATTAAAAAAAACTAGAAAAAAAACATTGATTTTTAAATCAGTAATTTTACTATTTTTATCTTGTAATTCTAATTATACAAGATATTTATTAAAAAGTAACTAATAATTATAGAGAAAGAATTTTCTATATTCCTCAGTCTATTTTTTAACTTTTTAGGCCTTATTTTCAACCACTATTTTTAAGCAAACATTTTAATTGTGTCATTTAGTTTAAAAACGAATTATTTTATTCCACAAAATCTAATTTTACATTGCTGTTCTTATTTATTAATTTCTTAGTGTTATTTCTGCAAATTTTAAAAATACTATGGGGTTTGTATCGATAATCGCACTTATTTTATTCTTTAATTTAATTAATTAATTCTATTTTCAATAATTATAAATTAGGTAAATATTTATAAGTCAAATTTAAACATTTAAGGACAAACAGAAAGAATAATTCATACTTATTTTTGTTTAATATTAATTTATATATTACCCAATACTAAATATAATTTTAGGTCTGTCTTAAAAAGCCGTAAGTCATAAGATGTTGCATAATCTTTTCAAATATGATGCTTGTAAAATTTAAAGATCTGTTGTTTGTTACACAACTCAAGCAAGTATGATGCATTTATTATTAGGACGCTTATCAAATTAATTGAATTTTTTTAACTCTAAAAATTACTACACAAATTTTAAATATAAATAAAAATAATATACTTCCTTATATATTGGGAATTGAAAGTTGACGTTATCTAGTCATAAACAGAAGAAAGCACGACAAGTATTAGAAAATTTAATTAAAAGTAATGGCTGATAAAAAATTAAAAGAAAAACTATGTTGTTAGGAAGTTAGAAATATTAAAGGATATTTATAATACACATTACCATGGGCCATTTTAAATCTTAACAAGGTAAATGTACCAACATTTATTTACGGCGTAAATCATGATTTACTTAAAACAATTTAATGGTGTATTACTTAGAGTAGAATAATGTATTTAGATACTTAACATCATACTTACTAAAATTTTAGATCCTAAAATGCCTAAACTAATTTTAGGTACAAAATAATTTTGTATGTATTTTGTTGTAGTTATGTTGCTAATAACATTCATGTCTCAGCCATAAAAAACTGACTTAAAAAATATTGCAAAATTTAACCAAATACGGTAAATATTCTAAATATTAAAAAGATCATTAAAATGATATATGGCGTTAAAAGGTTATTAATATTTAATGTTCTAATAAACCTTACCACGATCCAATATTAGGTTTTGTTTTAAATTACGCAGTAAGAGACGTTAAGTTTCAAACCGTAAAAAAAGCATAAAATGTAAATCTTGTTAAATAGATGATCATGCAGCGAGAGTCCCTCAAGGGTTCTAAAATTTCCAAAAATGAAAAAAGATGATAGATAGTGGGTAAAAACTCCCGAGTGGCAAAAATCTTGGGCTTATTTTCACCTTATACACTGTATTATTACGTTATACGCGGCGGGAATTTTAATAAACCGCACCCTTAAAGCAAATAAATTGGTCTTTATGGCAGCCATTGTGAGAATGTTTTTGTTTTACATCTGAAATATTCGTAACAAAGGGCTTATAACAATATATTAATTAAGTTTCTCTGTATTTAGAATATTGTAATAATCAATAAAACACAAGAAGATAAAATGGAAATTGTTATACCTTAATATGATTTAATAATTACAACAATAATTAAATTAAATTCCCAACTTTTGATCTTTGTATGTTTCATTTATAATAATTATGAATAGGTTTGTTATTAACATTCCCATGATAATACATTTGTGTACGTACGAAAAGCATACTTTTCCTGTTAATTAGATCTTAACACAGGGGCCTATATAAATAAATGTGAAAATCAACAATCATAATAGGATGATGATGAGTTATGGATGGAATAAATTTAAAAGACTTTTTATTTGTACAAAAGCTATAAAGATACATGCTGCTATAGTAGTTACATACACAATTTTTCCTATTTTTCTTTACAATAATTCCAAAGATTAACCAAATCTTTGCTATTTATAGAGACGCATTTAAAATTCGAAGGTGAAACAATATATTTTAACCATCGCCGCCGCTTAAACTAAAAATTCATTTAAATTTAAATATTTTTACACACAAAATAAAAGCAAATAGATAGCACAGATTAAAACCTACCTAGATTACCATAATAACAACATGTCGGTAATAAAAAATATAAATCCGATTAATAACATTTTATAAAATTAACATGATAGTAAATTACTTTTTGAAACATCTTTTAAGTAAAGATTTTTTCTTTTGTCTAAAACTAGATGACAAAAAAGTGGCTCTGTTTAGATGTCGTTAGCTTGGTGCTGTGAATATATTGTTAGAAGGTAGTACAGGGTGTTTTCTAATTGAATGTCAATACTTAGGAGGGCTATTTTTGGGGCCATTTTAAGAAGAAAACTATATATGAACGTATGTTCTAAACGTCTTTATTTTGAGATACAGGGTAATAAAATTTTCAAAAATAAATCATGTATTATTAATATCTGCAATACCACTTTAAATATTTTAATGAAATTTGGCATATATGTACTATGAAGTATTAAGAGGCATTGTTTGGTGTACTACATTATTTTTTATTTTCACCAGTGGCGTTCGTATGAAGTTGAACTGCCTATTTTGGCAGACATTGATGGTACACCAGTGATTTCACTTAAAATAAATATTATTTTTGAAATACCCAATCATATCTAAGCAAAGTTATTTACTTAAATTTTTTCAATCAGATGCTCGGTTTTCGTTAAAAAAAAAATAAAAACCGTTTTTCTGCATGATCATAACAATATCGGTAAACAATATTACCATGCAGAGAAATATCTAGAATTAAGTTTTCTAGGTGTTAGTGTTAAGAATAAAAATAGAAATGAAAATTCACCTAGAAAAGGTAAATCTGAATATTTTTCTGCATGTTGATATTGTTTACGCATATTGTTATGATCATGTGGAGAAACGGTTTTTATTTTTTTAAACAAAACCGTGCATCGGATTTTAAAAAATTAGAGGATCAACTCAGAAATAATTAATTTTTATTTTAAGAAAAATTAGTGGCATACCATCAATGTCTGTCAAAATAGGCAGGTCAAATACTGTACGAACGCCACTGGTATAAATTAAAAACAAATTGGTACACTAAAAATTCCTCTTGATACATAGTAAAAGTATGCCAAATTTCACTAAAATATTTAAAGTGGTAATACAGATCTTAATAATAAATGATTTATGTTTAAAAGTTTTACCACTTAGTATCTTAAAAGTTAAGATGTTTAAAAAATACATTCATATGAAGTTTTCTTCTTAAAATGGACCCACAAATTGCCCCCTTGAATATTAACATGCAATTAAAAAATAAGCAGTATAATACTATGGGTCACCTGGTTTTTAACAGAATCATATTTTATAATTTATAACATATTAAACAAGATTTATATAACGGGTTATAAATACTTCAGATTTGCCTACTTTTTATAATTATTTTCCAGTTTAAATAAAGCTTTGATTTTTTTAACAGGTTCCTTTTAAAAGACATAAACAATGAAAACATAAAGTTGTTGAAGCTTTTTTATTGCAATAAAATATTGAAGAGCATACTTCAATTAAAAATAAAAAAAATTTCGACAGACATACACTTTTTCAGAAAGTTTTCCGTCGTCTACAACAAAAAAAAATATTTAAAGTTCCTTTTACCAGAAATAATTCCGGTATTAGTTTAAGCAATAGAGAAATTATAAGTGAAAAGCGTATACTTTTTTTTGGATATTTCTTTAAGAATTTAAATTTTCCAAAAATGTTTTAAAGCATTTTGTTAGATTAGCTTTTTTCGGCGATCTAATTTCTCATGACAGATTATTACACTAAATTACCTAGCCTAATAAACAGTGTTTTATTATGGTCAGAACCATGGTACCCAATTCAGAATATCCTTTTTGTTACTGTCAGTATTTTATTCCTACCGGTACATTTTTATTGGTATATTTATAAATAATAAACTCTTCATTTTATCAAAATCCTAATGTTATCAATAATATTAAATTTATTTTTTTTTAAATCTTCTTTCTTAACTTTGACTGTCTTCCTTCTTTGTTTTTTTTTATTTTATACTTGTTGTAACGCAAATGTCCTTTAAAATTTATTTCACTGTAACTGCAATTTTTAATTTTATCCCGTTTTTATAAATTTATTTTTAAACTTCTTAAAAAGAATTTGTTGGGTTTTTTTTACTGTGTTCTTTTCCTTTAGGTATTTTTATTTTATAATTTTGCTAACGTATTTTTCTTTTTTATTTTTAGAAATGACCTTCCGAAATGCTTTTCACTGTAGCTACGACTTTTGATTTAATCAAAATACAATTTTTATAAATTTAATTTTAAACGTTTTAAATAGATTTTTTCTAAACTTTCAATATGGTCCAGGAGCCCGTGAGATTTACATGAGCAAGTTCCTCTTAAGCGATAATTAGTGAAATGCGTCAGAGAGTTGTATCATAAAGCTTCGAACGTCAGTTACGGTTCCGTCGGGGCGATGATCGGCCGCAGCCACGACGCACGTAGAAAAAAAATAAATATATATATATATATATATATATATATATATATATATATATATATATATATATAGGTATTTCCTTTTAACTACAAACTTAATATGTAATGTAATGTAATAGCTAACCCAATATCTCGAAAAAAAACAGCTGACTCTAACATGGTGCATTATAACCTTTTATTGAAAGAGTTAAACAATAATGACCCCAAATCTGGACTTTCATTGTCGTTATTTGTTAATTGATACACAACGTTTCGGTTAGTAATGTAACTATTTTTAAAAGCTACGACTCATATATTAACCGTTGTTCACCGAAGCTTTTTTTTGAGATATTGGGTTAGCTACAATTTAACAAATTTTTAGTTGGGAAAAATGACTGAATATATATATATATATATATATATATATATATATATATATATATATATATATATATATATATATATATATATATATATATATATATATATATATATATATATTATATATATATATATATATATATATATATATATATATATATTATATATATATATATATATTTATATATATATATATATATATATATATATATATATATATATATATATATATTTTCTTCCTGCTTGGGAGGCTAACGCCGCTCATCGCCCCACTGGAACTGCAGCTTTATGAACAGCTTTATTCTCTGATGCATTTTACTAATTATCACATAAGAGGAAATAATGGACCAATTTTTACCTGGCTCTGGGACTAATATGTTATTTGACCTTATTTATTTTTATTTTATACTTTAGTAACGTACGTTTTCTTTATTTTCAGAAATGACCCTCCGAAATGTCTTCAACCGTGACTACGCTCGCGGAAAACGACACCGAGTACCCCGTTCAAGAATTGGCCTCCAGGACATTCGGATTTCAGCAAATATCACTGGTGATACTTCTGAGTGTAGTGATCGTGATAGTAGTAATAGGAAATACCTTAGTGATAGCAGCAGTGATAACAACAAGAAGGTTAAGGACTGTAACAAACTGTTTTGTAATGTCTTTGGCTGTTGCCGATTGGCTGGTTGGGATTTTTGTAATGCCACCTGCAGTAGCAAATCTTCTGATGGGTAAGTACAAAGATAAAATTATTTGATAATTTTTGCCTAAAAATTAAATGGGTTGTACGTATAGTTGTAAAAAAAATTATAACTGAAATATTTAGAGATTTGCAGGAGAAGGAAAAACTTCTGCGAGCAGTAGGTTCCATAGTCTGGACACCCTAGAGCTGAAGGAACAAACAATGTGGGAAAATTGAGGCCTCTCAAGTCGGATTGTTAAAGGAAGCACTAGTTGCTATGGTGAGAGCTACCAAAGGAGGAATTATACTGTCCAACTTCCCAAACAGAAAGCAGTGACAATACCTATAAAAAAGCGACAGATCTCTTACAGCCCGTCAGTGTGCAAGTAAAGGAAGCTTTCCTGTAAGAGCGAGATCATTAATAAGACAAACAGCTTTTTTGATAAAAAAAGAAGGCTGGGATTTATGGAAAACTCCATTTCTCATACATAAGAACAATATTATAAAGGGATCTGATTTGGGATACATATAGGGAATACAGATTAGAAGGGGAGAAATACTTTCTGGTTCGAAAGAGGAATCCAAGCTTTTTTTGAATGGATAGATGTCACGTATGTGTTCCAGTTAGGGTTACTCTTAATAGTAACGCCATCAGGGCCCCCGTAACCGGGCGTGCATGCCAAAAGGCTTTTTTGTCGCCTGTTATACATTAACTAAAACTTTCAATTTTTAAGACCACTTAAACTAATTTATATTTTAAACCTTTTAGTAAACAAGACTATTACTATTTATTATAGTTAATAAATTTTATTTTTTAGGTCAATGGGAACTGGGTTGGATCCTCTGCGACATCTGGGTGTCGCTTGATATCCTCCTTTGCACTGCATCGATCCTAAGTCTTTGTGCCATAAGTCTAGATAGATATCTTGCAGTTACGCAGCCACTAAGTTATTCCAGAAATCGAAGATCGAAAAGACTGGCCTTTTTCATGATACTTATAGTGTGGGTTAGTTCCGCGTTAATTACAGCGCCCCCTATGTTCGGATGGTAAGGAAAACATACTTTTTACAAATAATATAAATGGTAATTTGATTTTTTGTTTGTTTTTCTAGCACAGGTTGTGCCAAAATTAGAGTACAATATTTAAGATGCCTATTTTTCACATAAAAACGGAACAAAAAGTTTTCATTTAAATGGTTTTAATTTCATACCTTTAAAAACGTTTAAAATACATTTATATAATTTTTGAAGTGTCATAAGTTCGCAATCTAACATTTTTTTTTTGAAATCTTAGATTTTTATTTGGGGCTGTTTGCCAAAACATATATATTTCTTTGATAATATATTTTTATTAGAAGTCATTTTATCTACCGGGTGGTGCGTCGTCGAGCCGAACATAGGAAATCCCATGTAAATTTTAAGGGGGTCAATTATTGGCTCCCCTGTACAATTTACAGAAAAAAAGTAAACTTTTTGAAAAGAGCAATTTGACAAGTCCTCGTGCCAAGTTTCAAAAAAAATTTAATAAGGGAATCTTAAATTATTTAATTAAATGTAATTGCAAAATTTCCAAATTTTCGGTTCAGGTAAAACCAAACAGACACCAGTTAAATGAATATTGTCCCCGACATGAGGAAAAGTGTCAATAAATTAGTGACAATCCGTATTTGAAAAAAAAATATGAATTATTCAATCGACGAAAAAGTATCAATAATTAAGTGGCATTATGCGGGAAACAGTTTCGACTATTAAACGTATTGTCAGTAAGTTGGAGTCCAAAGGTACCGTGATAAATAATTGTAAATGTTCAACTCAGAATATCGAAAATAGAGAATCTAGACCAGTTACAAAACGCTATTTCGTTAGAATGTAATATAATTTTGCAATATCAACTTGATGGGAAAATAAATTTAAAATATTTTAGATACTGCTATTGGTTTAATTAGATTCTAGTATGATAAAATTATTTTTTTAATGACCGATAGTAATAATTGTTATTAGTTTAACTTAATTGTTGCATTAAATAAAAGGTTTGATAAAAAACAAATGGCAACGTGTCTTTTACTTTGAATGTAATGGTTGTGAGATTGATGAAACGACAAAAAAACATTCCTTGTATTCGACTGTACGTCAGATTTGACAAAGCCTTATAACAAATTGTTTGCTAGTGGCTGGTGTCTGTTTGGTTTTACCTGAACTGAAAATTTGGTGAATTTGCAATTACATTTAATTGAATAATTCAAGATTCGCTAATTAAAATTTTTACGAAACTTGGCACGAGGGTTTGTCAGATTGGTCTCTTTAAAAAGCTATCGTACATTTTTTCTGTAAAATGTACAGGGAAGCCAATAATTAACCGCCTTAAAATTTACATGGGATTTCCTATGTTCCACTTGGCGACGCACCACCCGGTATATTTTTATTATTCGTCATACAGCGTATTTCAGAAAGTCTGCATCATATGAAATGTTTTTTTATTATTAAATTTCAATAAAATTTGAGTTTGGAGTTAGTTTGTGCTTTAAATTCGATAAAAAGTCATGCAGACTCACTCGCTAAAATTAATTTTTATTTTTGACATTTAAAGTAACACTTTTCAAAACTCATTGACGTTGTAAAATATCTTACTTTTTAAAACTAGTTACGAAAAGTAAAACTAGTTACGAAAAGTAACATTTTTCGCAACTGGTGATGAAAAGTAAGATATTTGACAACGTCAATGAGTTTTAAAAGTTTTTTATATTTTAAACTTAAATTAAAAAGAATCATATCATATTTAAAATTAGAAAAATATTGTGTGAAACGCGTTGGGAAACACCATTTTTCATAACTCACATTCTTTTGCGGAACTCGCTTCGCTTGTTCCGCAGAAATCTGCTCGTTACGAAAAATAGTGCTTTTTCCTACTGGTTGCACAATAGTTATTTTTCTAATTTGACATTTAAAATGACACTTTTCAAAACTTATTGATGTTGTAAAATATCTTACTTTTAATAACTAGATATGAAAAGTGAAACTAGTAACGAAAAGTAAAATTTTTCGCAACGGGGTAATGAAAGGTAAAATATTTGACAATGTCGATGAGTTTTGAAAAGTTTTTTTATATTTAAACTTTAAAATATCATATTCAAAATCAAAAAAGAGATTGTGTAAAACGCGTTGGGAAACACTATTTTTCATAACTCACATTCTGTTTCCACAAAAATCTGCTCCTTACGAAAAATAATGTTCTTTTCAACTATTGCAGAAATAACTACACAGGAGTCCCGCTAATCCGAACCCCGCTTATCCGTAAATACGCCTAATCCGAACAGGACCAGGACAACAAAAATAATTTTTATAAAATTTAAGAACTAGAAAAAAAAAAAAAAACAAGTTTTTTTAAGTAACGTCGTACGTTTATTAACAAAATCTTATACATAATTTATTTATTTGTAAGACACTTACAAATTATTGACTAGCACAATTTAAAGTCAGTGATCTTCTTCTGACGCAATGCACTAAATCGACTTTACGCCATCTATCGTTATATAATATTTTACATGTCAGACGCTAAATATGCCTCAAAAAGACAATAATACGGCATTATGTGACAACATTCCGAATTTTCGCTAATCCGAACAGGGCTCGGTCCCAATTAGTTCGGATTAGCGAGACTCTACTGTACCATCAAATTTATTTATATCGACCTTTTGTTGACGTCCTTGGTTTTTCTTAAATTTTATATAGGTAGCATTGTTCAGACACCCAGAAACAAGCGAAATATCCAGATTGGCCGAAATAATTAATTTTAGTAACCAATACTACAGACACCAAATAACGATTTGATACTCTTTAAGACTTTTATGGGTTTCTTGAACAAACCAGATTGTTTTTTTTTCTCCTTGGAGCAGTCTAGATTTACTACAGGAGGCAGCGCAGCCTCCTGGGCATTTTGTGCCTAATCTCCCATTTTCTTTTATACCAATCCTCTCACTAGCCTTGTTTCTTCTACAAGTCTGTATAGGTTGAGGTTGAAGTTTGAAGTAAGTGGACTTTTTACGCCCTCCACTGCGACCGCTCGGTCTATTGTGGCTCACACCTTTTTATATTTCTCCCAATAGGATCAGACTTACAATGAATCCGATATCAAATTGGGAAAGAGTTCTTACATCTTCTCTTACTCGTGTCGCTACCGGACACGAGCACAATATGTGTTCTGGTGTCCCTGTCTCCTGGAGAGTATGACAAGCAGGCGATTAGATCCGTCATGCCCTCCTCTTCCGGTCTAATGACGTGGGTAGCTACCAGGTCCTTGTTACAGGAACCAGATATTCCTTCTGAGGCCGCATCTCCGCCTTACCTTATGAAAACGGTCCTATCCTCTTTCGGTTTAAAGCCAGGAAACCCTTTTTCCCTATAAAGGCGATTCTGTCCGCCTTCTGTTTGGATTCAGAGATCCCATCCTAAGCACCTGTTTGTTCGGGATGGATTAGCCCTTCCCCGCGAAACAGGCGCCGGTGACTTCAGGGGCACCTTTCGAAACGGATTCGCCCGTTTCGTTCGGCGCACCTTTGTCTGCTTGTGACCTTGGGTGGCACCTCTCGAAACGGATTTATTCGTTTTGTCAGCGCACCTTTGTCACTTTTTTCCTATAAAAGCGGTTCTGTCCGCTTTCTGTTTGAAGCTAGGGAAGTAATAGTCCACCACGGTAGAGCCCCGCATTACCGAAGTAAGGCTAGATACTCTGAGAGGTCGCCCTGTATCTCAGAGGCACCGTTGGAGACACCCGTTTAAGGCACATGATGTCATTCACTCATCAGCACGGTAGCACCTTGAGTTAAGCCTTGTGTTTATCTTAGCTTCGGATCCCGTTCCATACACTAGCCAAAAAAGTTGCCGATAACCAGCAATTCTAGCGCTTGTTCCAAAAGATCCTACTGGGCCCAACCAAGACAACGACGTGTGAACACAGTGGTGGGACAAGTCTGTATAACCTCAAGACTGGTTAGTTAACATATTCCTATGGGCTCATTTTTGGTTGCCCAAATAATGCCTGTCTTTTGTGGTTCAACGCTTCACATTCGCACAGGATATGGTAGGCTGTTTCTTCCCCCTCATCGTAGATTTGTGTCCCCAATGTATGAGCCTATCTTGTTTATAAACCAGTTAAAATTTAATATAAATATAAAATATTGTACAAATATGTAATAAAAACAAGCATCCTAATATTTCTTTTATTTTGGACAAAAAAAAGTATGCCACTTTTATTTATGTTTAATTACAGGTATCTTAAAAATTAAGCAAAAGGATAATAAGCCTAATGAAGCAACTCATTTGATAAAAGTTTCTTTATTCGCTCAGGTAAAGAAAAAGATAAAATTTGTAAGATGAGTGTAATTATGAAAAGAAAATCGTCGAGGGAAAATTTTTCTCGGTAATCAATTAGGCTGATTAAAAGAAAATTATATTAGTCTTGTATTTTTACGATGTTTTTCTTCTTCCTGTAATTTTAGTCTAATGGACCATAGATAAACACACAAAGAAGATAGATAATGAAATAACGACGCAGTGTATTGTTACGGTCCACTTAAGATTGTTCTCCAGAGGCATTTTATCCATAATTTATGTGCCCCGGAAGGGTACCTTAACCGCAAAAACCAATTTTATATACCAATTGCAGTATTGCTAAGCAATCATTTAAGAAATTACGTATTTCTATGCTCATATTCAGTAGCGTAGCTATCGGAGGGATAGTCGGGGCAGTGCCACGAGGCCCCCAAGCTGATAGGGGCCCTCATTCTCTAAGCAACCTTTGAGAGACTTAAATAAATATTTTAATCAAATAAAGGATTTTCGACTTTTTTGTTTTAGTGACCCCTCAGGAAAAAATCAAACTTTCAAAAGTAAATCCTCCATTTGTATTTTTTTTTCGTGAATTTGATCCAATTTTATTGTTAGATCCAAAATTTTGGAAAAAATTTGCGATTTTCCTGAAATTAGAGGCATCTGAAATGTTTGCATAAGTTTGAGATTTGACTATAAAATCTAAAATCCTAGAGACGCCATTGACTGCTGCAATACACTGCACTTAGAGTTGCCAGATACGGGCTTATCTTTTCCTGGACATTTCTTCAATCTCCATCCAACTAAAAATGTTGGCTGTTGGACAAGCAATTACTAGTTAAGTATTTGAAAAGAAAAAATGCAAATGATTATTAAACAAACCTTTAGTTTTTGTAAAATCTATTAACTAACAAACTGCATACATACCAACCATACCCATATACAGTTATAGATAAGTTATAGTTAGTCTCCAAACTAATAAAAGAAATCAGCATCTCTTTTAAATAAAAATCAACTTAAGGTACATTTTTAAACATAAAAACTAAACTTGGTGGTGCCGTAATTTTGTGGAAAAAAATTGGTATTTATAAATTTCGGAACAGCAAGGTGTAATTACTGGAGACGGGACCACACGCAAAATTCCGGGACTTTTCCGAAACTCTCGGTCATCTGGCAACCTTAACTGCACTGCGTACTCTTGACATTAGTGCTATCTTTCCAATTAGCAATTCTACCCAAAAGTAATAATTATTCATCACATCGGCAACACTGTTACGTGCATACTTCCATAATATAATCGTCTTAACAAAATGATGACCCTAAATATTTCATTATAGTTTAATGAATTACAATGTGGCGAATTTACTGAAAAATGTCCCTAAATGCTACTGGGGTTCATTTCTACGTCGTCAAAAGATATTTATGGTAAATAAAAAAATAGATTATTAAGGTAAACTATGTTTCAAGAGCCAATGTCAAAAAACCCCGGCAAGCTCGTCGAATATTAAGGCCCTTTTAACATTTTTTTTACCACAATGGCAGAGTTTAATATTATCTATACATTTATTTACCCTAAAATTGTATGTTGCTTACATGAAGCAGTTCGAAATAAAAAACTACTGACGTTATGGACAAACAACTCCTGTATTTTGCATTACGATACCCAATTACGCTTTACTACTACACGAGTTATGGCCCTTGGCCCTCCAATAAAAAGAACATCAAAATAACAACGTTTTGTTGCAATAGAGTAAATAAAAACAAAATTTGCTGCATGAGCTGAAAACACTGCCAAGCAGTAAGTTCCGGAAGTGCTTTGAGGAATGGAAACTTTGCTGGCATACTAATATTAATACAGATAAGGATTACTTAGACAGCAATAATAGCAATATTGATGTCTAGATAAATTTTAAAATAAAAATTATTACTTTCAATAGAAAAAAAAATAAAGACAAGTAGAATTTAAAAGAATACTTAAGAAAATAACTTAAATTAAAGCGATAAAATACAACAAAAAATAAAATATTTTTATGGAACTCTCATTTATTGGTTTATTTTTGAAAGTATCCTATTTTTTTTACGTTTAGATATATATTATATTTATTTTTAGTAACAACAGACAAAAAATAGGTGATTTAATTTAGAAAAAAAGAAAAAAGTAATAAATACCTCAGATGTCAAAACACACAACATTAATATTCTGTCAAAGAAATGCAGCTTTCTCTTGCATTCACACACTGATGTAAAAAAATTTCATGATTTTAAATGTTTTTTCCAGAAAATACTTAATAAAAAAAATACACAAGAAGATTATCATACATTTCTCTTAATTACGAGGGAGGGGGTTAAGTCCTCATTGAATGAGCCTGTACATATATTGTACAGCGTGTTATTTTCATGTTATTGGGAAATCTAGAGATAGAGCAAATCTAATAGCAGGTCCTCGAGTTTGATTTTCCAAACAACTGCAACGGTAAAAAAAAATCGTGGCTAACTTGATTTTCTTGGAGATACAGGGCTTTTTTATCTTTTTACTATTTCAGTACACCCCTGTATTTCGGTTGTTAGTAAAGATTTTTTAGAAAAAGTGTAAGTTTATTTATGTAGAATTTTTCGTAAAATCCGGTGGCGTACTTAATTATTTTTTATTCGTTACGGTTTTAAAGATACAACACAAAGTTGCCTTTTTTATTGGAACAACCTGTATATTATTTGACTATTTGTTTCACATTTAAATTACTAATTTATTAATATCACACACTTTATATTTATTTTCGAAGAAATTTCTTATTTGTAAAAAAATCAAGTAATTCTCAAACGATTTAAATTTTGCACATCTTGTATAAAATAAAATATTTACATTGCAATAAACTCATTAGTTCCTAAGTTTATTACTTTTGTAAAAATTGTTTTACAATAAAATTATCTACCTATTGATACCACAAACTTTAATTATATTTTTAAAAATTGGTTCATTAAACAAAATGTAAGGTAAACCTTATAAGATTTAAATTTTATACACGTTATATAAAATTAAGTATCTACATTATGCATAAAATTATCAGTTCCTAAGTTGAATAATTTGAAAAAATATAAAAATATTATTTTTAAATTATTAGCTAATTGCCTCTTTTTTATTCCTTCATAATTCCAGTTAACTAAGTAAACTTTTGTTTAGTAAAATGTAAGTTGGCTTAAAAACAAATGATCGCTGCAATATTTTGTAAAATATTGAAGCAAGAAATAAGAATTACATACTGGCAGGCTTTTTTTGTTCTTTAATTTTAATATAAATGGCATGAAGTTTGAAAACCTTTAAATATATTTAATGAGAGCGGAAAAAAGGTTCAAATGCTTTACAAATGTATTTCGCTAGATATCCACAAAAAAGGCAACCAACCAATAATACTTTTTAAAAGACTAGATAAAAACCTAGTTTCATACGGATCGTTTAAAAAAATAATAAAAAATAAATAAGGTAATGATGAATAAATAATAAGATAATAAAAAAATCATAAATAAATAATAAAAAAGGACTGCTTATTACTATACAATACAAAGGTGTGCTGAAATCGTCAAAATTTAAAAAACACCCTGTACCTCCGAAATAAATGAAGTTAGCCGCAATCTCTTTTCACCGTTGAAGTTGTTTTGAATATCGAATTCGAGAATGTGCCATCAGATCTCTTGTAGTTTTACCAATGCAGTGGCAATCTGCACATGCGATTTCTAAAAAAAGATATACGTTTTTAATATTCTTGTAGTGGATATTTAATTGATCATCTCGGTTAACAATTTTGTGAGGCTTCTGGTATGAGCCATTCGAAGAGAATTATCTATTAAAAGGAATAGAAGAAGATTGTTAAAACTATGTGGTTACAAGGCAAATCGACATCAAAAGGTCATTTATCGTCATTATTAAAAATATATGAGCTTTGGCTGCTTAACTTACGGAGTATAATAAAACAAATAATTAAAATTTATTTTATAAACACAACCTTTTGATTATATAAGTGAGATCTTGTATTTTTACTACGTTTTTATAACTTTGTTCTAATGTCCTGACTAGGATCATCAGAAAAAAAAAACACTTTCTTAAAAAAAATGGCAATACTTGCGCATTCGCCAAAGCCAAAATAGCACAAAACGCTTTCTACAAGAATTCAGGCTGCTGACAACAAAATAAATATTTTTGTAAAAAGGGTTTTTTACTGAACTTCATGTTGGGTTATCTATGGGGTTTTGCTTTTCCCTGTGGAATTTTGTTATAATCTGTTGGCCATAATAGATTTATTGACAAATATAAGATATACTAAAAATCGAGGTTCTTGATTAAGATTACTTTTGATGTTGTTTTGGGACTAAAAATAAGAATATATATTGTAGTTAAAAAAAAACTAAAAAAACACGCTTTTATAGCAAACTGAACAAAAAGAAGACAATATTTTTTTGAGTTAGAGTGATCTAAAGTCTAATAATCAACTATGACCAATTAATTTGAAATAATATTATAATAAAAACTAAATATATCAGAAGTTGGTGACTATTTAAACATACTAAAACGAGTTTTGTTAGGTTTTCAATTGAAAAATATTAAGATGATTATCTCTCCTGGAGAGGTCGGAAGAGATGGCCAATTGCTGGTTTTAAAATTAATATTTTTTGTAACTTTTTTTGACAAAAATTGTTTTTTAGGTTTGTTTGTAACCAAATGATTAATGATTTAGATATAATAAATTTATTGTTAAATTTATAATTACTTTAAAATTATAGCACCTCACAAAAAACTCCGCCCCTATCTCCTGGACTTACCCTATGTTTAATTAATTTAAAAAATATCTCTGGAGATCTTGAAAACGCCAGTGTGAAATTTTAAATATGTTAATATATGACAAGTACATAAAATATGCTTATTTATTTTAGGTATGAACCTGGAAGACACAATCAAAAAACTTGTCGATATAACAAGAACACTGGTTACGTCATTTTTTCTGCTATGGGCTCATTTTTTATGCCAATGGGAGTTATGTTGTACGTGTATGTCAGAATATCGTGTGTCATTGCTCAGAGACATGATCAACTCAGCCACATTGATACAACATATACTAGGGTAAATAAGCTAGTTAACTAGATATTCAATAAGTTTAGTGTGTAGAATAGTAAACATTAGTAACAAAGGATAATTATTTTAATTTATTAATTATTTTTTTATAATGACTAAACAAAATAGATTTTTGCACTTCTCAAACTTACCGCAATGTTAAAATTTTTTTGATTAGTAGGTTTGTGACCGCTTCCACACCGGGGTACATTTTTATTTCCTACAAGATTATAATAGTATCACTTGAAAACGGTTGGAGATACATCACTAACCGAAACGTTGTGTAACAAATAACAAATAAAGACAATGGAAGTCCAAGGTTTTAGTGTAATTGAAAGTTTAGGACCTTCTATTTCTCTTCGATACTTTCCCATGACTTAGAGCTGGAATGTGCTGCTTGATTAAAGCCCAAGTCATTTAAATAAAAAAAACACCGGAGTGACTTAAAAAACATTGCTATAAAGAACTCTTAGCCTCTTCATAGGCATATTTTAAATTTTATGAGGAGCTCCAACATTTGGTCATGCTCATTGGTGTCGCATTTTTCTATAAATTTTAAGGCATAACCGCAATAAAACAGCAATTTGTGTTATGTGTATTGTTGTTTATTTTTGCTATGGAGTTCCGTTTAAAAACACTTACAATGAAAAACACAAGACTTCTTTAAAATCAGCAATATATTCTTACAAAAAACTGGTTACCGGAAAATAAAAATCAAAACGTAATAAAAATGTTCTTTTTGCGTCCTTCTAGACAGGCCATTGCCAGCGTATAAATTTATTTTAAGTGCAGAGAAAAAAATATAACCTTTTTTTTTATTTATAGAATTTATGAACCCAATGAGGGCGCACCAATCGATTACTTAAGTGCCGTAAACCTCTTTTTTTAATTTCCTTAAGTAAAAGTCACTTCGTATAACTGTGTATATTTTTTTACAGAAAAGTAAGCAAAATCCGACTGAGGAATCGGATGTAGACAGGGCTTCCTCGGAGACCGAAGAAGGAAACCCAAGGTGCACAAGGTATTACCGGCAACTACGTGCATGGTTAGTTTTTGTTTGTTTTTATTTTATCTTTTTAAAGCTTTTTTTTACCTGTTTTGGTTATTCTTTTTCTAAATTCAATAATATTTCAATCTAAGTTTTATTTTTTGTTACGTTAGCGTTATGGCAATTCCAATATAGGTATTTTTTATTCCGGTCTTTAGACTGGACATTTACAATATTAGAGGCTGATTTAATAAAGAAAAACATTAAAAATTTAATGACGGATTAATTAAATTAAATCTAAAATCTGTTTATTTTTATTTAAAAATAACAAAAAAAATGAATAACTCTCCACATTGATCAACTGCTTTTTTGACCGAGGTTACTAACTTTCTGAACCAATTTATTTTTTTCAGTTGTTATTTTCTAAATAAAAATAAACATTTATAAGTAGAAACAAATTATCAAAAAACCGTACGCACGCCACTGAGTAGATTACGAAGTCATTTTTTCACTGTTACTAGGGCATTATCCAATTAAACTTTGGTTAAAACTTTGTTCCATTATCTTCTAGCGTTTAAAAATTATTAAATTAAAACATTTTTTTTAATTATTTTTAACACACTGTTACTTTAAAAGCAATATTTCATATGATTTTTTAAATTGTGTACAGGACAGTGTACAATGTTAACTTCGTTTATTTGGCCGCAAATTACATACGTGAAATCAAAACAGATGTTGCCAGATTTTACTAAACCATTAGGGTACATGCATGACAATATTTTAACTGTTGTTTATTAATCTTTTAGAAATAACAATTTGTACACAGAATACCTAAATAGGCTTTTTTGTGTAACGTTGATATATACAGGGTGCTACAAATTCAAAGGTAAGTATGGAAATCCCGGAAACAGTAAGAAATAAAGTCGGATAAATAAAGCAAAATTGCACCCCAGTATACTGGTTTGTAAAAATATTTGAATTAAAACTAAATTTTCGTTCTACCATTTTTCTTCGGTTATTTTTAATTAGAGCTAGAATCCCAAATCATAAATTGTTAACGCAAAATTGGTTTTAACAATAAGAAGCATAATAATATAATCAATCACGCTATATAAAAGCTCTAGCAGTAAATTTTAGATTTTTATCTCCATATTAATCGGAGTTATTTAAAGTCAAAATTAAGAATCTTTCAAAAAAATGATTTTGTGAAAATTAATAAAAATTAAAGGGTTGGTTTATTATAATATTATTATTTGTGGTAATACTAGACTAGACCTTTATCTCTTTTTTCTGTTGTTTGCAAAGTAATGAAAAAAATCCTTAATTCCCAAATCTTAAAGTATCTGGAACAACACAAGATCTTACATGATAGACAGTATGAATTCCGTCACAGAAGATCCACAACTGATCTTCTTTTCTTTGTCTCACATAACTGGAACAAGTCCCTTGAGTTTCGTGGTGAATTCCAAATCGTTGCTCTTGACATATCCAAAGCTTTCGATCAGGTCTGGCATGATGGGCTTCTTAACAAACTTCCTTCTTACGGTCTTCCACCTAAGCTTTGCTCTTGGCTCTTCAGTTCCCTTTCTAATTGACGTATTTCAGTTACTGTAGATAGTCATTCTTCCAGCTTCTACCAAATTATTGCTGGGGTGTCCCAAGGCTTAGTGCTGGCACTCACGCTGTTTCTTTTACACATTAACGATCTTCTATCTTCCACAATAAATCCCATTTATAGTTTTGCTGACGATAGTACCCTCCACTCTAGTATTCAATTTCTTAAGCCACCATGTACTCGTAATTCTCATTTGGAAAACAATCGCAGGTCAATCCAGATATCTCTTTTACAAAACCTCAAACTTATCTTGGATTGTCTGCCAATGCTCATCCGTTACATATGAGCGGCCAAGTTTTGCAGAACAAAGAGTCGTTTAATCTTGCCGGCGTTACTTTTGAGAATAACCTCAACTGACACAAACACATTACATCCAAAGCCTCGGCAGCTTCAAAAAAGCTTGGATTCTTCTTTCCAGCCAGAAAGTATTTCTCTTTTTTCAATCTGTATACTCTGTATGTATCCCAAATCAGACCCTCTTTAGAATATTGTTCCCATGTCTGGGAAATGCCGTTTCCTACAACACTAAGCATTCTGGAATTCATTTAAAGAAGAGCCGTTCGTCTTGTTAATGATCGCACGTTCACAGAAAGGCCTCCTCTCCTTGCCCACCGTCGGACTGTAGGGGATCTGTCGCTCTTCTATAGGTATTTTTACGGCTTCTGCTCAGAGGAGTTGGCCAGTATAATTCCTTCTCTGGCAGCTCCCCACAGAGCAACACGTAGTGCAACTTTTATGCATCCTTTTACAGTTCAGTTAGAGAGACCCCGAACTTCCCCTTTTCTTCGTTCCTTTATCCCTAGAGTGTCAAGACTATGGAACCTGCTGCCCGCAAGTTTTTCCTTCTGCTCCCAATCTCCAAATATTTAAGTCCTGTGTGAACAAACTCCCTCTCACCACACAAGACACCCACGGTACGTTAGTACTTAGGCATCAGCCTTCGTGGACTGTCCCAAGCTAAAAAATTCCTTGCCTAATAAATAATAAACAAGATGGTTGTTGCAAACCCTTGCAATCGCAAAATAATGCTTGTGCATCAAATCCAAAATGGTCGCCATTAATAAACTGCTTCAGTTAAAAAATTAAAAAATTTTGGTTTTAAGTCTTAAGATATAGGGGAATAGTTTTATTATTTTTAAAAATGGTCAAGCGATCAACTAATTTTGTTTCTGACCACTTTAGATGGATTTGTCCTATTATAAACACCAATGTGTCATGAAAATAATTATTTTAAGAGTTTTTTTCACTTAAGAAAATATTGAAGCTTAAGCAAAATCTTTTATATGCGTTTCAGACTCTGGTTAAATGTATTGTATAAATGTAATATGTGAATTATAATTCTATATTTGTTATTTATTATATAAATGAGTCGTATAGATGCAAAACCCGCCAAGTGACTTTTAACTGTTTTTGAGATAATCAAGAAAAAGGTTCAGTGAGAAAAGTATTTAAATTATCAGGTACCTTTTAATTTTAAAATACACTAGGGTAGTTTCTTAACAAAAAAATGTATGATTCAAAAATCTAAGACGGTCGGGTAAATTATTATTCAATATTCCAAAGTTGACTTGGCGGATTTTGCATTTGAACTTCAAGAAATTTGAGACACATTTTTAATATGACACTTTTATTACGCATGAAAAAAATATTACCTAGTCTTAGTATTAAAGAATTATTTAAAACAAAAATAAAAAACTTTAATTCAAAAGAAAAACCAAATTTGTAACCTATTTTATTATTCTTAATCCTTAAATCAACGTCCACTACAAGAGTATCATTATTTTGGCAGCAAGCAGTATCACTATCATTTCGTAGCGGCATTTTTAGCTACAGGTTCTTGATCAAACAATTTTTTATTTCTTTATAACTTTTTCCACTTATCTCCATAATGTTTCCCTAACAAATTCGCTACAGATGTAGCTTTTTGGGGATCTAAACCTCTACCGACTGGCATAGTATTAGGGTTTAGCATAAGTACTGTTTTAAAACGTTTAATAATGCTTTTTGCAACAATCGTTTCTGTAATTAATAATTTTGCCGCAAACGGTAACATTGTTATCTGTCTTTCCTAAAATAAATTTTTTGGCACAATTAAATTGAAAATTGATGAATTTGGCATCATTAAGTTTCCAGTAAATTCATTATGAACTTTAAAAAATCAAAAAAGCAAATACTTGCACCACAAAACAAAATCTAAAGGTTACTAAAACTAAAAGTAATAAAGACATGTGCAAATTCCAATCATACTATCACCAAAACGTTGGTTGAAATTGACTTGGCGGAATACGTATTGGAATGACTGGTGCAGTTGGCTGGTTTTGAATTTAACCGTAAATTTGGAAGCGGAATAAACAACGTCTTTTGCGTGTTTTGACAGAAATAACCATTCAAATAAGTAAAAAACACTTTAAAATGTCATTAATTGGTAATAGGGGCATTTCACGTGAAGTGGACAGGGAAAAAAAAGTGAAGTTCTGAAATTTATTCATATTTGGCTTAATTGTACCTCTAGTAGGTATGAATGTGGACACACAATATTTTTTTTGTATTATGTTTATTTGTCAAGTTATTGACTTCTAAAGAATTGTCTTATTGAAATTCGTATTTTTTTGGGAAAAATTTTTTCGAATTAAACAAATTTATTTTAAAATATTAATCATGGCGACTTAAATAGAAAATTTACTGTTCTTTTAAATACAAAATAAAAAAAGATTTTTTATATATTTTTTGATATACAAAACCGGAAGTAAACTTTTTAAATCAAGATTTTAGTAACTTCGACCAATTTTTTAATTTTTTTTAAAATTTTAAAATATAGTCCAAAGTACATTAATAATACACCATAAGTTTCAAAATGGGATCTGCAATAGTTTAGGAGATAAATAAATTAAAGTACATATGTATCGCACTGAGCGACGTAATCTAGCTTCCTTAGGTCGACCTTTTCACGATATCACACAAAAAACTGCAATATTTATATTTACTATCCTATTTAAGCGTGCAAGCCTACAGTTGCCTGCAAGTAACGCAATCGTTACACCAATGCGATTATACGAATGGGCAAAATCACCTTTAAAACAGACAGCCATTTACTACTGCTCCAAAGACAATATTCAACGTCAAAAAATTTCTTTACAGCCCCGATTCGATTTAGCAATCACCATTTCTGGAACAAAAAAAGTTGCACGCCTTTATTCCAACAACCGAAAGCCTTTTGGTAAAAAGAACCAGTTCTAGCGAAGATTTTAAAATTGTAAAAGTTTTTAAATAAAATAAAAACTTACCTCCTTTACTAAGTTTTTTTGGGTAAACCAGTCGAATTTCTAATATAAAACTTAAATTTGCTATTTTAACACTTCTAGTATGTAAGAGATGGCGCTAGAAGTAGCTTTTTATTATTTATTTCAAATTTTTTGTTAGACTAGTGCTTTCTATTAATATTTTTGTTTAATAAGTACTATTTTAATTTGAATAAATACCCGACAACATCCTTAGAGCTTTAATTACGCTTAAATAGAATAGTAAATATAAATATTGCATCGTTTTAGGTGATATGGGCAAGGTCGACCTAAGGAAGCTAGAGTACAACGCTCAGTGCGACACGGATGTACTTAAATTTATTTATCTCCCAACCTATTGCAGATCCCATTTTGAAACTTTTGGTGATTATAGATGTACTTTGGACTATATTTTAAAATTTAAAAAAGAATAAAAAATTGGTCGAAGTTACGAAAATCTTGATTTGAAAAGTTTATTTTCGGTTTTGTATATTAAAAAAATATAAAAAATATTTTTTTATTTTGTATTTAAAAAAAACAGTAAATTTTCTATTTAAGTCGCCATGTCTATTATTTTAAAATAAATTTGTTTAATTCGAAAAACTATTTCCAAAAAATACGAATTTTAATAAGGACAATTCTTTAGAAGCCAATAACTTGACAAATAAACATAATACAAAAAAAATATTGTGTGTCCACATTCATACCTACTAGAGGTACAATTAAGCCAAATATGAATAAATTTCAGAACTTCACTTTTTTTTCCCTGTCCACTTCACGTGAAATGCCCCAATTGTCCACTTCACGTGTAATGCCCCAATAACTAATTTTTTGTATTTTTGTGACTTGGCGGGTTTTGCGTCTATACGACTCAAATATATATTTGAATTTACTTATTCCTAAATAATATAAAATAATATAACAATTTTTGAATATTTTTTGTAATACTATTAATACTAATATATTTAAAAACTATTAAAGTTTTTAAAATTATTAAGTTTGGTTCTTAGCAGGGATGGATTACATAAAATGTATAAAAAACATTAATATTGATTGTTTTACAGCATTATATGACTTAAAATTTAGCAGTTGAATATTTATCTCGATATTTTTGAATTACACACTTTCCAAATATTAAATAAAAATCTCAGGGATGTATTGAAAAAATTGAGCTTGAAGGAAATATTTTAGGGACATTTTTTTCTAATATATGTTCGTACTTACCTTTGAATTTGTAGTACCATGTATTCTTAGTTTTTGATATGACTTAAGCAAAAGGATATTTTTAGTAGTCACACTCCAGATGTTCTTAACAATCATCGAAATAATTCAGCATCAGAAACGCCAAAGAAATCTTCCAACTCAAGACTGTTAAGGCCAAATATTAGCTATTCCTTCCAACATCACGAACCTTTGACTCCTGTTAAGTCTAATAGCAGTTTTTACAGGTAAGTTAAAAAAACATATTATTGACAAACCTTCACAAAAAACCAGCCACTACAAATTGACCGCATTTTTAGGTTTTCTCGCGAACCCCTTATTTAATTTTAATAATCTTTACTTTGAATTGTAGACTGAATCGCCAATAACGATGCTATGTCAGTCATTTTTATTTAGAATTTATTTAAAGCATATACGGGATGCAAAAATGAGTATAGTTTTACATTCTATATATATTATTTCTTTTTATCACGGGATTATCCAACCCTTTATTGGAGATTCTGACATTACATTGTTACTGAGGAATCAATCTACAATAAAAAAAGATCACCAAATCGGTTTTTTTTGTAGAAGTGAGTGTACAGGGTCTTTGATTATATTTACGTGGCTTCTGGGGCCTTTATTTTTGAAGACAGAAAAAAATGTTTTTTATAAAAATTGCAGGATTTTTTCCATATTATCTTTTGAAATTATCAGTAAAAAAATATCGCAATAAAAAAATGGAAAAATATAGGCAACTTCAACTTTTTTAAATGAAACACCCTGTATATGATGACCTTGAACGAAAGATCTTTTTTTTCTGATTTTAAATATATATACATTGATAATATTTGGATGAACCATTTTTGAGATATTTTAGGTTAAATTATTAATAAATTACAAAAAAGTTTCATATTAGTATCAAGAAAGCCATGGAAACAATAGAATTGTTAGGATGCTGAATTTGGTAATGGGTTTTCTCTGGACCCATAATGTTTATTTTTGTGATTAAATATTCCTGCTAAAGTGAAGGAAGACTTGTCGGTGAATAGAATTTTATTTAAAAACTTTGGATCTTGCTGCACAAACCTAGCTATTTCCAATGCATACTTAGGTCGGTCCTGCATGTTTTGTTCAGGAAGGTTCTGAACGGACATACATTTTTAAGGATAAAATTTTAAGGTTAAATAAATTTTATAATCTGTTTTATTAAGTTCAGTGCCGCATCCGAGATTGATATTTCAGGATTTTTTAAAATTATTTAAAGTAGTTAGTGCAAGTCCAATAGAAAAAGTATAATAATTATCCTGAAAAACGTGCTGCAGTCCTTTTCTTCATTTTAAAGCTTTTTCGTTCAATAAACTTTCTTACTATGTATTTAATAGTATCTATAGATGGTACCCGTTGTTAAGGATATAATAAGTCTAAAAATTTCCCTTTGCACTGTCGTCACATTATTATTGTTACCATAAAAAAGACGCATAATAGAGATTTTTTGTTCTTCTGAATAGCCCATCGACAAAAACGCAATACAAACTACTTTTAATAGTTAAAATGATAATTTTCAACTTTTTACAATATCAATACGTCAAATTAATTAAAACAATTTTATTGTTTTCATAGCCTTCTTGATACTAATATGATTTTTTTTTCAATTTATTTATATTTTAGGCTTAAATATCTCAAAAATGTTCATCCAAATATCATCAATGTATATATTTTTGAAATCAGAAAAAAAGACGTTTTATCGTAGCGCATTTTTTATTGCGATATTTTTTTACTGATAATTTTAAAAGATAATATGGAAAAAAACCTACAACTTTTATATAAAACATTTTTTCTGTCTTTAAAAATAAAGGCTCCAGAAGCCACGTAAATATAATCAAAGACCCTGTACAAGAACGTTTTTAACACATTGCAGAGCAAGAACTAATCTGTCAATTAAACAAAAGCTTCCTTTTAAACTATTTAAACAATACATGTATTAAATTCTCTTTGATATAAACACTAGCTGATTCCTACAATGCTACTTGTTAAAAAATTAATCGATTTACATGATATATGCGGTTTTAGAATAAAAAATAAAAATTAAAACCAAAGGATGCCATTTTCCTTTAAAAAAGTAGTTTTCGGATAAATTGAAAATATTTTAAACCAAATGAATCCAGCAGAATATGCACATTTATCCATTATACCGGATGGTGCATCGTCGGGCGGGATAAAGGAAATTCCATGTTACTTTTAATGGGGTCAATTATTGGCCTCCCTGAATTATTTAAGGGAAACAATTTATTAAAGTTTATTAAAAAGCATCCAAATCTACGTCTATGGTAAAAACTTTAGATTTTTCGGGTACACCGTTTGCAAGTTAGATGCTAATATATTTTTAAAAATTGTTATTTTATTATTGCCTCATATTTATAAAAAACAATAAAAATACCAGTTAGTTTTAAATTAACGTTGTCATTTTGAAATTTAGTGCTTTATCATTATCAAAAAATTGTACAACGAAAAGATTAAAGTTGTGTTTCTGCAGACGAATTAAGTTAAGATAAACTAAACTAAAGTCATAAATCTCAGGAACTATGGCATTTACAATATTTACATGCTTCAATAAATTATTTATACTATTACAAATAATATGTTAAAAATAAACTTAGTATTTAATTTTTTTAAATTATTTTTCATTGACTGCTAGACAAAAACCCAGACGTTCATAAAATTGTCTTGTTACATTGGCTAGCTGGTAAATTGAACTTTTGTTGTATTCTGCAGAAATAGCATTTTTTAGCTCGTCTAAATTAGTATAATTTTCTTTATATTCTTGTATATCATGCTTTTTAAATGGCCTTAGAGGAAGAAGTCATTTGGCGAAATATCAGAAGACCTGGCTGTCCAATTTGTGGTGTGATGTGGGCCAATAACATTTCCATGAAAAGCATAGAGAGCAGCCATTCATTTGATACGAAACTTCCTGATTTCCTGGCGGCCGGCATCATTAAAAATAGGTAAAATTTGTTCATTGGGTAGTTGCAAATAATATTCTGCGTTCAAATTTCGATTACGAAAAAATGGTCCAACAAGACGATGATTGGCTTCATTGTTTAACGTAAATATGCATTCATCAGTAAAACAAATATATATTTTTTTAAATTCTCTGTCTATGTTTTCCCTTTCCAACATATTAAAGCAAAATTCCTGCCTTCTTATTTCATCCCCATTTCTTAGCTCTTGTCTTTCATACTTGTATGAAAAGTATTTATGCTGCATTTAAAATCCGGAGCGCTGTTGAGTGATCTTTTCCTATGATATCCTGAAGTTTTCTTGAGCTTACCTTCCCTTCATTTTCTTCCACATATAATAAAACTTTTAAGTTTCTATCATCTTTTACATTTTCTTTTCTTTGATATTCTTTTGCTTAACATCTGCAGTTATTTATTACTGCCTTTGGTCTCAAATTTTTTGATAGTCCTATCGACTGTAATTTTCCGGGTATCGGTCTATTCGGATACTGAGCAGCGAATATGTCTGATACCTTTTGGTAACTATTTTCTTCATAATGTCATTGAATCATCAATACTTTTTCTTCAGTAGTGTAACTCATGGTTAATCTTTTTGCTGTACGATTTTTTGTTAATGATAACGCACTAAATTTCAAAATGACCACGTTAATTTACAACTAACTGCTAATTTTATTGTTGTTCATAAATATGAGGCGATAATAAAGTAAAAATTTTAAAAAATATATTAACATCTTACACGCAAGCGGTGAAACCAAAAAATCTAAAGTAATTACCATGGACGTAGATTTCATGCTCTTCGATAAACTTCAATAGAATGTTTTCCAAAATAATTAGGGAAGTCCCGCTCGATGATGCACCACCTGATTTATTGATGACACATATTATCCAGAAATTAAAAAAAAAACTTAAAAGTTTAGTTGAAGTGAGCCAACTTTTAGATTTACCTGGTATGCAATACGAATAATGCTGCAAAATCAATATTCTTTGACATTCACCAATTTGCACTTAATAACGGAACTATCAATCTGTATTAAACCAAGCTTAGCATCGATGATTACTGTATTCCTTTTAAGAGTTAACTCAAAGTGATTAACAATATCTAACGCTCAAACCACTTCGGCATAAGCAACAAAGATGAGAGGGATGCTTGTTGTGTACCTTGAACATTTACTACTACACAAGCCAAAGTGCATATTTAAGTCAATTGATACTTATTGAAATAATACTGTATCTTATAATGAAGACGGCTCTAAAGTCGCAGCGTAAAGCTCCGCAAAAGTCGTAAAACGCGAGTGTGGATGGTTTCGCGGTTTGGCGTTTGCGCTTCGCGTCTTGTATAGTTGGATCAGTTTAAGAATAAAAATTCGGTGTTCTTTGAAAAGAAGAAAAACATTAAAAGTAGCTAAAAAGGTTTGATTTGAACTGGCGGCCGCCTTTGCTTTTTATATGGACTATTTTATAGCAAAGGTAGCCGCCAGTTCAATCAAACCTTTGTAGCTACTTTTTGTGTATTTTTTTCTTTTTAAAGAGCACCAAATTTATATTCTTACACTGATTAAACTATAGACGGGCCATATTCTTCGCGTTAAGACCTGATGAATTTCGGCCAAAGTTTGCAGCCGTAGTACAGGGGCGAGTGTAACGCCGCTATAAGGAGTAATGGAGCATATGCGCTTGACGTCACTAGAGGTGAAAGGTTAAGGATTTAAAATTGTATTAAATAACTTTGTGCTAAGTTGTAAAATGTTGAAGCGACAAAATGGCCATTGTTGTTGATCCAGGAACGATGAAATGACAGTTGGCTGTCACGTGCCGCACATAATCAATTAGCACCGTACAGGAAGATTTTTTTAAATTGACAGATTTTAAAAAATAAACTAAATTAAAAATATATGAGTGTGAGTCTCTAACTTAAAATAAATTCAATAAATCAGAAATACGTTATTTTTTGGTAAAATGATTGGACTCGTCGATTAGTATTTTAAATTGCGCTTTTTCTGTGAAAAAAATATTTATACAGTATGTCCTAAATTTGAGATACGACGTTATCTATAATTATTTTAAATCGGGATCCAAGTATTTTTAAGTACACCACTTATCCAATTTTCTTCAGTGTGGTTTGCGAGATAATAAAGAACAAAATTTTACTTAAAAAACAGACCATTCATATTGATAATTTTTTTGATCAATACATGCTGAAAATTTGGACTAAGGCGTTTCCGACCCTTGCGAATCGATTGCGCATGTCCATTTTTCGAGATTACAAAAATCTCAAATCTTTTTTGTGAGACACCCTGTATATTTTCACTTTTAATAACGAAAAATGTTATTGTGGACATTTGTTTTTTGTTTGCAATCAGATTTTTTGTTATCGAGTGCAACTTTTAAATATACAAAAATTTTATAAAGAAGTTTTGAAATTTGTATTTTGATGACTCTTAAAAAAAACTTGGGTTCCGCCGGTTAAAAAAAAACATTGATAATGTCGTATCTCACATTTCGGATATGGAACAAATATTTTCTTTACAGAAAATTGCGCAACCAAAAGTATTAATTAACGGGTCCGAGCATTTTTCCAAAAAAAAAAATTGTTGAACTTATTTTAAATTAGAGACTGGCACCGTATAGTAATAAAGTTACTTAGATTTATTTAAATAGGAGACGGAATTTTATTTTCTTAACCTAGAAAGTTATCTCTGCATTTCGTTAAAAAGATGAAACAGGGTCATAACTGTGCTTTAATAGTTTCTTCCATATCCAACTTATAATCCGAAATTATCAGCAAATAATTTTTACCTCTTCTGGTCGCTTTAAATGATGGCAAAAAGTGCATAGACTTATTAGAGGGAAAGACTATGAAGAAATAATGTAAAAATCATGTACTTATTGCAGTAAAATAAAAAGTTAAAGTTGAATGCCAATTAATATTTGAACATTTCAGAAATTTATAATAAAAAAATTTCACATTAACTTTGATGTGCTGATAGCATAAGGTTAATCTAGCAAAACCACCAAAAAGTTTATTTGTTTGGGGGTGTGATATTGTCAACTATTATTATTTAAAAAAAAAACAGTTAAAAGAAATATTCGGATTAAAAGCTTATTAAGAGCTTAAAAATGGTGCATGAATTTGTATATGTATGGTATATATGTGGTTCTGCGAGTTTAACGTCAACTAGCAGAACCGCAAGGTTGAAAAAATAAAGCGATAAACACTAATGAATCTGGGTACAATAGAAAGCCTAAAATGATGACAGATAAAAAGGCTGTTCCTTCTTTTAACAAAATTAATGGTTTATTCAAGAATAACATCGAAACAATATATTTATACTATCTCAAAAGCTAAAGACTGAATTAAAATCGCATTAAAAATAAAATTCTCTCTTGCTCGAATGGCAGCAAATCTTTCTGGTTTTTTGCTAAGACGTTAGTCAGGACTTGTGTCCAGGTCTAGTATGATGCGCTTCTAAAAACATTTTTTCCTAAGATCTTCAACCTAAACTTTGTTCCTGGCTCACCAGTTCCCTTTCTAATTGACATATACGGGTCATTATAGATGGTCACTCTTCAGTTTTTATCAAGTTAATGCTGGGGAGCCTCAGGGCACAGTACTGACACTAAGTCTATTTCTTAAAATCCATCCCATGTCATTCATAATTTTGTTGACGATAATGTGAACTATAATATTCAGTTTCTCAAGCCAGTTTCTAAGCCCGATTTTAAAAACAATAGGGTAATGCAGTTATCTTTTTTACAGGATCTTAAAATATGTCCAGTATGTTGCCTCGAGAACTCTACCAATACTCCTTCTTTGCTTATGAGCGGCCAGAACTGACAAGCTGTAATGGATGTGTCACTCTTTTATAGATATTTCTACATAAAATTAGCCAATATTATTCTTTCTCCAGCAGCTTCCATTAGAGCAACCAGTAATACCACCCCCATTCTAGAGTCCATCCGAAGAGGTCCCGAACTTCTAAATTTGTTTGTTTTTTAATTTCCAGAGTGTCTAAACTGGGACTACTAAGGACTACCTTTCAAAACTCCAAATCTTTAAGTCCCGTTGTACTTAGGCAGCGTAGCTTTCGTGGGCTATCCCAAACTAAACGAAAAATGTTGCAATGCAGTGGTTCTCGATTAACTTTTCAACTTATGAAAATAGCCTAAAAATATACGCCTAAATTTAGATATGGTTTTGCTAGTCTTAAGTATTGTACAAAAAACACCTCTATTCAAAATTTGGTGTAATTTATGACATACTTACGGAAATACATTAGACGAACAGTTGGTATAATATTTTAATAAAGATATTTGATAAATCCATTCTATTCTGTTTTCTAGTATCTTTAAAAAGATTTAACTAAGTATACTGCTTCATGGTCCATTTATTATGCCACGTGCCCAACATAAATAGTTTTTTAAACGATTAAAAAGTCGTATAAAGCTTTAGTTAGGACATGTCTCCAGTATAAATAAAATTTAGAGGATGGCTTCATTAAAAGTGGCCCTAGCCTGGGGCATTTTATCGCGTTTACTTTTCCGTCGTATAAGTAAAATTTTCGTTAAAGCTTCTGGCACTCTTCCGTTTTAATTTCATTTATAGCACTTTTGCTGTTTGATTTTTAAACAGATTAAACCAATTTCATATATTTTCGAGACAAAGCCAATTTTTACGAAATGAAAGCCGTGATATTTTTGGTACCTAAATAAAAGATTTTTTTGGACTTACATTGGCTTGATTTATTTAAAAAACACAACGTGTCATTTGATAAGTATTTTCAGCAGTCTTCAGGTAAATACAATTTTTGGTACATGTTATGCTTAATTTTGATAACGACAAATATTGCTTAAGCTCTAATTGTATAATATGATATAAGACATATTTTAATGCACTTGAAGAGTCAACGGGAACAACGATGAAATTCCATTTTTGGGCCAAAATAAGTTAATAAAAAGAAAATGTAGGTTCGGGTAAGCCGTAGGTAGGTAGGTTTAAAGTGATCGGTCTATTGTGGCTCACACCCTTTTATATTTCTCCCACCAGGTCCAGACTCCTAATAAATCTGATGATCCTGTTGGGAGAGAGATCTTTCACCTCCCCCGGCAACAAGGTGTCATTGCCGAGGATTGCGAATCTTAGTCGTGCCAGTGCTGACCACGAACACAGTATGTGTTCTGCCGATTCATCCCCCTCCATGCACATGCGGCACTCAGCGACTTCCGCTAGGCCGATCTTGTGGTATTTTAATCTGCAGTGTCCCGTGTACAGTCCCACTAGAGTTTTAAGGTGTACCCTTGATTGCTCCAGTAGTTTGACAGTACATTGTGGGTTCGGTGGGCTTATGAAGGCCTTCGAGTGTCTGAGACCTAGAAGTCCATGCCAGTACCGAAGATTTTCTCCTTGTGTCCAAGCTGATATGAACTGCTTGGCCGTTCCTAAGATATACCGATGACCGGTTCCGGCCTTGTGAATTTTGTTTCCGCCCCCCTTTTGGCAAGGAGGTCTGCGGGTTCATTACCCTCTAGGCCGGTGTGTCCAGGTATCCACAGTAGTGCAACCTTATTGTTTTGGCCCAGTTTGGTCAGCGCATCCTTGCAATTCCAGACGGTTTTCGAATTGTACCGGCTGGATTCAAGAGCCTTAAGAGCTGCTTGACTATCGGAGAATATTTTAGGTGTCTTACGTGTGCAGTGCCGATCAACCAGCGATCTAGCGCACATCTCAATAGCAAATACCTCCGCTTGAAATATGGTTGCCAGAGTGCCCAGGCTAAAGGAAAACTCTGCCCTCGGCCTCTGTCCATATATTCCAGCTCCAACACCGTCCTTGGTTTTGGAGCCATCGGTGTACCAACAGATGTCAGCCCGGAGCAGGACGGTCGTTTTTCGACTCCAGTCCTCCCTTTGTGGGTAGACTACACTGTAGGGCCGGTTGTAATTGGTTGTTGTAGGCATTATGTCTGAGGGATTCCCAGTCTGTCACAGGTCAGGACATTCCTGAGGAGACTGGTGCAAGTAAGGGTAAGCCGTACACGGGGTGTAAAAAGTATGATGCTCACAATTTTAATGGACGATAGTGGAGCTTAAAACAAGTCAAAAAGTTTATATGACATATGTATCAAAACTTTTTTGTCCAAACGATATCATCAATTAAAGTTACAAACTTTGGAAGCAATTATTTCTGAAAAGCTTAACAATCAGAAACTTTCGTTAATCGCTTATCAGTAGATTCATTTGCTAATAAAATAAACTAAATTTTAAATGTTTAAACTACAAATAATAATAATAATAATTTTTCCCCCAGTTAAAAATTTAACAAAAAATTGGCAACGGCGCTTTGCAGAAGCCTTGTGCGTGGATCCAAGTTAATCGTTGTTTCAATGTTTTCAAATCAGGAAAATATGCCAATATGTTATTTATTTACGGCGAGGCAACCAAAATACTACTCTAGCAGCTCAAATTTACCGTAAAAGATTTGTGTAGGTGCACCAAAGAGGTTTCAAAACGGAATATGTGCAACCGAAAAAATTAACGTTATAGCTATGTTCGCGAACCCATTTCTGTAAAATATCTGTTCTACTTATCTATTTTGCCAATTACTAATATTTTATTGCTTACAAAAAAAGACGTTCGCCGGCATTAAGGCCAACTGAGAAAATATTTGTTTTTTGAAATAAATGAGGTTATAAACTCTTAAATTATAACATGTTATACATTATTGAAATCAGAATAAAAAGCACTATTTGGCTTGCGTAAAAATCCAATATGGCGTCCATATGAAAAATAAAGTTGATGATGATTCTAAAAACCCGAAACGTAGAAAATAAAAATTGACTACTCGGTCATATTCTAGAAAAAAAGTTGCTTTGAAGAAGTTTTTACAGATTTGAAAAATTTTCACTTATAAAAAAATATGGCCGATTTTCGAAAATGCATGTTTCAGGTTTTTTCAAAATTTATCAAAAACCTGAATAGATAAAACCATGTAGTAAAAGGATTAGCTTACTAACATAATTGTCCAAAACTTTCCCCATTTAACCGATTTTTCTATCTATCGTGGTTTCCAAGATCCCCATACATTCCCCACCAATTTGGGACACACTGTATAATTAGAAACTTTTTATTCTTCAAGCAAAATAAAAACGTGCTTTTTTAAAACATAATAATTTGTGTTCTTAAAATGCATATTCAGCCTAATTTTGTGGTTAGTACAAATCTTTTAAAAATAAAACGCCAGTCCAAAAAAAAAAAAAAAAGCCAAACAATAATTAATTCTTTTTTACTTAAATCAATTCCAAATTAAATATTGAAATAAATTGCAAAAATTAATTTTTATTATTTCCTAATTTTGGAGGTTCTGCATCTCTTATGCACCACCGCCTTTATGTAATTAAACATCTCTCTTAAAAAAGTTTTTTTAAAACTTTGAAAAGCTATATTTCGAATACAATTAACTTTTGACCCATGGGTTTTTGTTTTTTTTTGTGCTCCACTAGTAATGCTGAGGCTCCAGTTTTACCGCTGATGGTTTAACCGTCTCTTGCATCGCGTGGCGATTTGTTGATTCCTGTTAATTACTACTAATATTCATTTATTTTTAAGCAATCGAACGATCCGATTGATTATTTTCTACAATTTAACCACACATTTATGACTAGTTTTCTAGACTTAAATACCTTTTATTTTTATTTGATATCTTGCATATCGTGTTGTTGTTTTTGCGTTGTGTCTCTGTAGTGGAAATAAGAAAACATTAAAGAGTGAAGTGATTTATTCTCGAGATAAAAAAAAATCTTAATGTGATTTTGGAAAGAACGACTGACGGGCGTAACAAAAAGAAAGTTAAAAAACCAAAAAGTAGCCAATAAAGCAAAGAAGCAGTCATTAAAGTATAATAAAAATGACATTAATAGTATGTTATAAGAAGTATGTAAAAACTGTTCAATAAAATTTACTTTACTTGGTGTGGTGTCTAAGGAAACCATTTTACCAGCCAACCTATGGTATTTTATTATTTTTTCCTCATAAAAACGAACATTACACTGGTCTCCTCTCCTAAATGAACCCCCGTAGGGTCAAAAAATGGAAGAATAAATACTGACAGGCTACTTCGCAACAGCGAATACAATAGTGTTACTAAGGAGTTAAACTGGACAAGATCTTTTGTGCCCCAATCCAATATTAAATGAATGTCCTGTAAAAGGAATATTTGTGCTTGCTTTCCAAATCGGGCATAAGCAACTCAATATTAGAATAGGGAGTACTATTGTCAACAAAACTATGGATGGGATTAAGCGTGGAAGAAAGCGAATCATTAATGTGAAGAGAAACTAAAGTTAATGTCATTATTTATTTCTGGAGTACCCTCGCATTAATTATGTAAAAGCTTTAAGAATTACCACCTATAATAACCCTTGTAAGTCAATTAGAAAGGAATAGGGAAAGTCAAGAATAAAGTTTAAATAGAAAGCCGTAGGAAGGGTGTTTGTTGTTTGAGCATTGATCTGGAATTCGCCAGGGTACACAATCAGATCAAACTTTACAGGAGATATGACTTCTGACGCCTATAGCATCTCTCTTGTATGTTTTATAGTATTTATCTTGTATACTCAATATCGGCGCCGAGTCCAAAACCGCGCTTTATCAGTAACAATCAAAATAAAGGAAGCTCCTCAGATTCATTTGTTAAATATGCAACCTTGTTAAACGCGCTAATACAAAAAGCAGATGCAAAGCTAATTCTTTAATTCCATTATCCTATAGGATGTCAAGCGAATTTTGTAAAAACTATATGTGTAACCTTGCTTATTATCCTAGAGACTTATCTACTAGAACTTTGAAGTTAATTATACAAAAATATGAAAAAAGCGCTGGACTTAATGTGATCCTTAAACACCTAATTTCAGATATTATTTTCTTTTTTAGTTTGTTAAATATTCGAAAAAATTGCCGAAAAGTGGATAATAATGTTGCCATAAATATAAAATTTTGTGACAAAAAAATGAATACTTTTGTTAAGGGTAAAATTTCTAAAAGCACGATTAACTAAATTTGTCGGAAAGTATTTCTTACGGCTTGTTCCACCGTGCAATCAATGAACGTCTACGAGTTTATTATTCAAAAAATCACAGTGCAATCTTTTTATGTACAAACAAGAGTATTTATTGGCCAAGTTCGGCATTATTTCGGAGGAGAGCGAATCGAGCAGATTTTTATGTTACGTGGCCTCGCAGCAGATGATCTGCTAATAGAATACGTGATATATGATGGATGGATAAAATAAAGAAAAAAAAATCTTTTTGATTTTAAAAACTTTAGAGCAAACATATTGCGTTTTGTTTTTTTTAATTCCATATGAAAAAAAGATGTTTTTAAATCCTGAAACTTCTCCTATTGTTTAGGTAAACAAATGATCAGGTTTGATTTAAAAAATACATAGTTTCTTTATAGTTTAGGTTTCGTGTTATTTAGGCAACCAAAATTTAATGACCCGACAAATTAAGTATCCACCGTTTATTTCTTTTGAAAAGACTACTTTTGGCAACATTGGTATTTAGGTGGTTTACGTCCACTCCGTAAGAAACGCTTCGAATTGGTCTATCTTAAGAAATTATGTCGTCATTGAGTTGATGCTATTGTTGCTAAATATCGAAAGGGAAATAAAATATAGATGTTTTTGTACAAGATGACGATGCTAAATAAATGTTTGATTTTATTTGACATTCCCTGTTTTTCCCGTGTGGTGTTCATATGTATTGGTATTTTAAAATAATGTAATATAAATGTTTGCAGGTCTTCACTGCCCTCCCGGCCAAGACCAGAACCACACGTTCACATCGACGCTTCCATGTTAAATTATGAACCTGCTTCCAGAGTGTCATCATTCAGAAGAGAAACTAAGACTGCTCAGACTCTCAGCATTGTTATGGGTAAGAAACTATTTTTAAAATTATTTTATTGCTCTCTCTGTCTCTCTCTCCTCTCCTCTCTCTCTCTCTCTCTCTCTCTCTCTCTCTCTCTTATATATATATATATATATATATATATATATATATATATATATATATATATATATATATATATATATATATATATATATATATATATATATATATATATATATATATATATATATATATATATATATATATTATATATATTATATATATATATATATATATATATATATATATATATATATATATATATATATATATATATATATATATTATTTATTACCTTACTGATCCCTCGCTAGCGACACTTAAAGGAAAGCTTTTTTCTGTTGCCCACCGACGAACTGTGGAGGACCGTTTGCTTTTAATAGTTACTTTTACGGCTTCTGCTCCGAAAAATTAGCCAATATTATGCGTGCCCTAGCAGCTAACATTAGAATAACACGAAGTGCCACCTTCAGTTCCCCAGTCCAACTAGACCGGACCCGAACTTCTCACATTATTCACTTTATTCAAAGAATGTGTAGACTGTAGAAGCTTCTGTCTGTAGAGATCTTTCCTTTCTCTGCAAATCTCCAAATCTTTTAGTCTTATGTCATTAAACTGCCCCTAACTTCACTTAAGACAACCACTATGCTAAGATAAAAAAATCCAGTTTTTCATAAACCCATTATTCAACTCCTTAAAATCGATAAGTTGCCTAAAAAAATGAAACAGTACCAAACTCATCCAACACCGAAAAGTCAAATAAATAGGTATAACATGTTTCTATTGTTGGGACCAAGGTGTATTAAGAAAATCATTACTAAAGAAAGTATTTACAGAAATGCTGTTAAAATTATTATGTGTTCAAAATTTGTTTATCAAAATAAAATAAATATTTATAGTTATTGAATTTTCTGTGACACTTAGTATATCTAGAAATTTTTTGGGAATTAAAAAAATATGTTTTCTATTTTTGTAGGTGGATTCATCCTCTGCTGGCTTCCGTTTTTCATATTATATCTACTAACTCCATTTATTCAACAAAACGAAGTCAACCAACTCATCATGCATTACTTCACATGGTTGGGCTGGATTAACTCAGCCATAAATCCCTTTATCTACGCTTTTTACAGCCCCGATTTCCGAATAGCCTTTTGGAGGTTGACTCTCAAACATTTTAAGAGGGGGCACACAATAGGGGAGATTTCGTCGCATCTCAGCTGAAGAGAGCTGAGATGGGAAATCTGATGACCGCGAAGTGACATGAAGATGAACTTTAAAAAACGAAAAGTTTTGGTTAAGAAGAAGAAAAATAAGTTGTTGAGATTCTATATGTAGCTACATTCAGTCGGTAGAAAAATGGAATGTGCTTTAGAATTATTTATGCCTAGGGTAACTAAAATTTATAGAATCAAAAACAATCTGTAAATGGTTTTATTAATGTTGGTATCATCCATTTATTACAGTATTAAATTTCACGTGTAAATGTAACTCTATAGTATTACCTATAGAATATACACATATGAACTATAAATAATACATTGGATCTATCAATATGTCATCGTAACACCACCATACCGTGAAACCGTATCGGAGATTTTAGAATGGATCAGACGCGCAAGTGTCGACTTTGCACGGTTTTATGTCAGTACAAAAACTACAAAGTCGGAACGCTTTCTGTATCAAATGGTTTTTACATTGCAACGATTACAAGTTTCGTTGAAACAGTAAAGGGATCGTGTAATACCCCGTCGGTTGTGGTACGTGATCGTACAATAAACAGATTTTTGCGGGGTTGAAACAAATCTATTAGCATATGTGTAAGTTTAGATTATGAAATGTCGATGCGTTTCAGTCAAGTAAATTAAAAAAGACAGAAGAAATTATATATGACAATGAAAAATACGTGTTTTGACAGCCCTTTCGATACTTTATACAGGGTGTCCCAGAAGTAATGGTACACAGAGCAACAGCAGATGCCTTAGGTCGAAATAATGCAATTTACGTAAACATGTCTTATCCCAAAGTTGATAATGACTAAGATACAGGGTGTAAAACTTTTAATTTTTATTTTAGTTTTTTCGTAATAATTTCTTATATAAATGACATAGAGGTACAAAATTGGGAATGTGGGGGTTCTTTGAGGCGAGAAATTCAAGTTTGTCCATGCTTTTAATGTTGTTAGTAGAGGGCGCCAACTACGGCCTACCCCACTTGTTTTAGATGGCATAACTTTTTTAGGCTTAGTATATTGACCTGTTTATTAAAAAATAAGTCACGATAATTCCCTCTGCAAAAGCAACTGTTTTCGAGATAGACGCACTTTAATATACCCCGGAATTTTCTTATGGAAAATGGGTTTCGGCCAATTGTTCTTAAACTTTGCATACTGATACTTCTCAACGCGCTAATTAAAAGTCTCCACGGGCTTAAAACTCGAAAACCCCCCCAACGCCTCCAAAATTACCCTCAACAGTCACTGGAGATTTGGGAACTTTTGAGGGTGTTTTGAGGGGATTGGGGAAGTTTAATCAATTTAATTAAAACAAGTGGGTTAGGCCGTAGCTGGCGCCTTCTACTAGCAACATCAAGAGCATGGACGAACTTGAGTTTTTCGTCTCAAAGAACCTCCAGATCCCCAATTTCGTACCGCTATTTTCGAAATAAAAAACAAAAACAAAATTTAAAGTTTGACACCCTAAATCTTAGTTATTATCAACTTTGGTATAAGGCAAGTTTACGTAAATTGCATTATTTTGACCTAAGAAATCTGCTGTTGCTCTGTGTCCCATTACTTCTGGGACACTCTGTATACATGTTATCGCAATAGATTCACAGAGCCTATAATAAACATCACCTGTTTCTTAAATTTACCCCATTTTTGCCAATTTAAAACCCATATTCGCAAAAAAAGGATGTAGTTGACATCAATCAACCTTGACCATTTATATCAAGCATTTTATGTGAATGAAGTTGCATCACATTAGCCAATCGCATCGAAATTACACGACTTATACGTATTTCGTAGTTCTATCCGACAATATTTTTCGCGTGGCGTTGCATTAACTCATGGAAAGGCAGTTTTGTTCTATTTTCATTTAACTGTATTGGTGTTTCATTGTTCTAGTGCGGAAAGAACTACTTTTCCGCGCGCATTTTAGCTCGAAAAATACATTTTCCCTTGACCCTGACTCTTACGGAAACTGCATATCTTTCCCGCACTTAACTGCTTACCCGAACTCCGCTTTGTCGTGTACCTCCAGTCGCGTGCAGGAAAGTATAACTTTCCGCACATGTAGGATAATAACTATTTTCATAGAAAGGATAAAAATCTGAAAGCTACGCCTTGAAATCAATATATAATTTCTATTTTCCCTACATTTTGCGTTTTTATTTTAATAATATAATAACCAAAAACTATTATTTTCTTGCCTTACAATATATAGTATTAAAACTTAGCTGACTTATTCTTATATATTGTCAGCTAAATCCCTAGACCTTAGTGAATGTGGCTGTAAAAGATTTTAAGGGGATTTATTTAATCCACAAATATAAAGTATGCCATGTCATGCAATCTGTATTGAAATAAATTGTCAAGTTCTAGTGCTATTTCGAATACTAAGTGTTAAAATTTTAGCAAGAACAACGCTAGAAAAGAATTTTAATTTTTTCTTAAAAGAAAAAAATATTGTTTAATTAATAAATAAACGTAATTAATATTATTCTATACAGGGTAATCATTTATGGATGAAACATTTAATATTTTATAATTTTCGCAAACAATATAGTCTAGTCGAGAAGTGTGTTTCCTGCGAAAAATAGTTAGAACGCTTCGAAAAATATGAGCAATAGCTCATTTGACGCTGAATGCAAATCTGAGAAAGGCGTTTTGAGGATTTTTTCTGCCAATAAAAATTGCAATTTAATGATAATTCAAAAACCGTATGAGAAAGCGAAAATTGCAAAAAAGATCCTTGAAGAGGAAAAAAGTTCCAAAAACAAGTCTTAACTCCCGAAACTTTACCTGAAACTTTACCTCCATTATTTATAATTTTAATTTAACTCTAAAAATGGGCCTTCGCGTGACATTTTCGGTTGCGCGCTTGGAGCCGAAACCGAGTACGTCACAATAAATAATTATTTTTAAGGTATTAAATATCAATTAAAAAATTATAGTGTATTTAGGACCCTTCAAAGAATTTATTCTCGCTGAAGATTTAACTTAAATATTTTTTTTCAACAAGTTAGACAATTAACAAAATTGTTTTAAAGTTTCGCCTTTCTTGTACATTAAAAAAATGTTTAAATAATTGTCGCAATTTTTTTGTTTCGTGGAGCCCTTCTTATAAACATACGTAATAAGATTACGCCATAAAAGTTTTAAAAAATTTAATCCTTTGTTTATAATAGTTTTTTAACTTTGACAATATTATCTGATTTTTCATTTTTTGTTAAAGTTTTAAAATTATTGTAAACAAAGGAATAAAATTGTTTAAACTTTTATGGCGTAATCTTGCTAAGTCTGTTTTTAAGAAGTGCTCCACGAAGCAAAAAAAATTTACGACAATTATTTAAACAATTTTTTTAATGTTCAATAAAAACGAAATTTTGAAATAATTCTGTTAATTAACAGAGTGCAACTTGTTAAAAAATTAACTTTAAGTCGAGGGGTAAACCACTGCAGGAAGTCTTGGGATGTATTTGTACACTTAAAGGGCAATCTTTGGTTAATCCCTGGAAATCCTTTAAAATCGGGGAAGTCTTTGGCTATCTTTAGGTTATTTCTGGAAATCTTATGAAATCTCAAGGAAATCTCTTCAAATCTTTAGGAAATCTTGGCGAATCCCTTGAAACCTTTAGGATGTCTTTGGAAATCCCCGATATTTCAAGGAAGTCTTTAACCATTTTGTGGAAATCTTTGGCTATCTTATTGCATATTTCCTCCTTTCTTGCTGCATTTGCGATTTAAATTCACAAGGGCATAGTTTGTGTGTCAGTATTTAATTTAAATATTTAATATTTAGTACATATTCTTGATAAGTTAATTACTAAACTAAACATGTATTGGTATTAAATATTTTTTAATTTAATCTTAAATTTATTTTTGGTAACACATCTATGTTTATAAAGCATTTTTTTTAATATTATTTCTGTATACTGTGACAGTAAATTAAAGAAATTGCTTGTTTTCTAAAAATACCTTTTTCTGTGTCAGATTAAAAAAAAAAAAATTTCGCGCCTATAAAACATCTATCTTATAATTATTTAAACAAACAAAACTTATTCCGTGTTCTTTAAGATATCTTGAATATAACATTTTAATAAAAGTGGTTTATTTCAAACAATATATTTTTTAATATATTCTACATTATGGGCAGATTCATGTTTGAAAAAGTTCTTGATGAGTATACCCGGCCGATAAGATTTTCTACAATGAGACCGCTTCGGCCCTGGTCCCGAGGTATAGCTACTAACCAACAAAAATCGAGAGACCAGAAGCCGTCGTATTGTATAAGAAAAAAGCTCAGAAAAAAGTGATAGCAATTCCGAAGATAAAATGAATTTTCGATCGGTAGAGTTGTTGAGTGTTTCTAAGTATGTTCCTGAAATAAAATCAACACAACTATACTTAAAATTGATTACTAATATACTGCAGTCTTTTTGGCTACTACATATAACTGAAGAAAGGATATATTTAATGTGGCATTTGGTGTTTGTGTTACGAATTTGGAGAGCATGGTTAAAAGAAACTAATTATCCACTCAATAAAAACTTTATTTCAGTTAACTGTTACTAACGCATAGAAATAAACGCTCACTCATTAATAAATCTTGTTAGACTTTATAGAGATGGTCCCAACTTAGAAGAAAGTAGTTTTGTTCCTTGGCTGTACAAGAGCCAACCTCGTGAGCAAACATTCCGCTCAGCTCGTTTACTAAAGACTATATTATACTCCACTGTTGTGAATTTTAGTACGCTAAATAACAGGCTAACAAGAATTCACAATTTGCAGTACATTTTAAATGACGTATCAGATGAATTTATATTTCCATGAGAGCAATCCACTTCAAGAATGGGTGATACAACTCGTGTGCATTCGTATCTAGGAACACATGATTTTAAACTTATGAATAATGAATTTATTGAAAATATTGTTAATCGGGCTTTAAACAGTGCAAAAGGTATTGCTGGAAATGGGAATACCTGTCAAAAATAATTCATTTTACAAAGATATTATATTTAATTTCTCAAATTCGTTAGATCTTGATGAAGACATTACTGAAGAAAGTGACCTTTTTGGCGATGACGATCAAAACTAACAGATTTAGGCTTTTTTGATAAAACAATAAATTTAAAAGATTAATTTATTTTTAAATACTTCGGAAGTAACAAAAAAATGTTTCTAATTTTTTAAGTATACAAATAAACGGGGTACAAAAATTAGTAAAAAAATCTTCCTTTTGTTGGTTTTTCAGTTAGAAACCTAAAAAGTTAAGTTCTGATAGGTTACTTAGGTTTAAAACTTAGTATTTAGATAATTGCAACGATAACACAGCCCACCAAAGAAAAAAGTTGAAGGTCCGAAAGACTTTACCATGGTATCTTAATGTTTTTGGGGTCGCTGAATCCGAATTCGTGGTCAGTTTGACCCCATCAGGTCAGGGTCAGTGGCATTTCAAGGTCAAATCGCAACCAAATTTGATGAGGTCAAACTGACCACGGATTCGGATTTAGGGAACTCAAAAATATAAGTACACATTCTTCAACTTTGGTTGCGATTAATTTTGCAGATTTGACCTTAAAATGACCTTGATCGTGACCTAAAGTTCCGAAAGACTTAAAAATGGTATCTTTACGTTTTCGGGGTCGCTGAATCCGAATTAGGGGTCAGTTTGACCCCATCAGGTCAGGGTCAAGGGCAACAAATTTGAAGAGTGTATACTACTTTTTTAAGGTCGCTGAATATGAATCAGTTTGACCTTATTGGCTCAGGCTCACGAAATATTTCAAGGTTATATTTGCCGGACTTGACCACGGATTCATACTCAGCGACCTCAAAAACATAAGTATACACTCTTCAAATTTGATTACAAATAATTTTGCAGATTTAACTTTGAAGTGCCCTGGACCCTCTCAGGATGTGGTCAAACTGGCCCCGGATTCAGCGACCTCAAAAACATAAAGATATCATGGTTAAGTCTTTCGAACCTTAATATTTTTTTTGGGCTGCGTTATTTTGCAGATTTGACCTTGAAATGAACTTGACCCTGACCTGATAGGGTTAAACTGACCCCGGATTCGGTTCAGCGAACCCAAAAACATTAAGATATCATGGTCAAGTCTTTCGGACTTTTAACATACTTTTTTGTATGGCTGTGTAATAAATAGTGTACTTTATTATGGTATTGAAAACAAGTTATTTCTATTTGTTGTTCCAAGCCGAAATGTATTTGCTAGGTTGCCGTAATTTAAATATGCCTAATAAAATCTAATAATGCATAGGATTATAGAGAAGCATAATACATTTTAACTCGATTTTTATAAATTTTAAAATTCATATGGCGAATGTCTTAAATATGCCTGGGGTATCTGGGAAATCTATAGGATATCTTATATTATACTAGGAAATCTTGGGAAGTCTTAAGAAGTTTAGGAGTCTTAGGATGTGTTAGGATATCTTTGGAAATTGTAGGAAATCTTAGGAAGTAGTAGGAAATCTTTGGAATCTTTGGGATGTCCCGATTTTTTCGGGGAAATCTTGAATATTTTGGAAAGTCCCTGAAATCTTTGTACACCCTGATGATAAGTGGTTTACGCCTCGCTTTAAGTTAAATTATCACAACTAACCAAAAATGTAGCGCGGAGGCCCATTTTCAGCGCTAAATTAAAATTTTAAATAAAGCTATCGCTCATATTTCTCGAAGCCATCTAAATATTTTTTGTGGGAAACACACTTTTCGACTAGGCTAATAGAAACGAACTGTCTCATTATTTTTACTAAATTGAACCTTGAAATAGAATCTGTTATTTAAATATATAAATTACCAAATAGTGTGTTTATCCCAGTGTTTGTAAATTCATGTATAAAAACTTAATATAGAAGGGGAAACTTACCGCTATTACATGGACGTAGATATATTTATTAAAAAGCTTATAAGCTTTGTAAAAAATTGCTTTACTATAGGTTAGGTACTGTAAAAAATTCAGGAGAGTTTAATTTAAGATAAACAGAATTTTCTACCCAACTTAGAAATATTATAAAGATTTCTCGTTTATTTAAACCAGCGAGCTGTTACAATCTGTCTTGATATTTGAATTCCGTGACAGATTATTTGACTTTTGCAATTTCCGTTTCAATATTTAAAATTACTATAACATTTAGTTGGAAGCAACACAACGTCTGCCAAGTATACAGTTTAGGTGTTTTTAGAGTTTTAAAGTTTTCTTGCGTGAAATATGTCTTGCTGCAATTTTACTTTCTGGCAATTTTATTCAAAATTTTATTGCTGCAATTGGTTTTAACAATATGACATGTGTTATATGGTTTCCGATGTATTTTTGCCTCCTAAACACGAATTTGTCCATCAGGTCACAATTTTTTTCTAACCTCAAAAAACTGCTTTAAAATACCAAAAACACATAGCAGAAATAATGAAAATTTGTTTTTTATTTTCTAAGTGTACATTACTTATTAGGAAAAGACCATGAAAAATAAAATTTTACCTTCAGAATTAAAGAATCGTGACGTTTTAAATATCCTCAAAAAAAATCATTAATTTCTTAAAATCAACGGATTTGAGCCAAATTTGTTTTGAAGGTCGCCGATCACGAATTCGGGGTCAGATTTGCAAAATTTATGGGGGACCAAATTTCAAAACTCTTTTGATTTACGCCAGATTTGGTACATAGACCTATATTGGATTCACCATTTTGAATTTTAAAAATCTCACCTCAAATTCGTGATCAGCGACCCTTAAAACCCCTATGTACCAAATCGGTTGATTTTCAAAAAACTAATGATTTCTTTAAGGTTATAAAAAAATGTGACGTGACACATTGATTATGAGGGTGGATTTTTATTTTTCATGGTCTTTTTCTAATAAATGTCATTAGGAAAATAAAAAATAAATTTTCTATATTTTTGCTAGTGTTTTTACGTGTATTTTTGGTGTTTTAGACCTGTTTTTAAGGCTAGGAAAAAATTGGTGATCTAATGCTAATGGCCAAATTTTAATCACGGATCCGTGTTAAGGAGGCAAATATACATCGAAAACAATACATACAGTACAAAAGAAATGCACAAAATATTTTTTCAGTCGTTATTTATATATATTTTATCCAAAGCACAATGCTTTTAAGTAAAATTCATTGAATAATGTAGCATTAAAAAAATTGTTGTGAATAAACTAAAACTACTTTTTATTGTAAGCGATTTAATATGACTCGCTCGTTTATAAAACCAAATAAAACTTTTTTATCCTTATCCAGATCAGACAAAAATTGTAAATTTTTATTCTCCTAATTGAATATAAAGTATCAGTAGATTTATTAGATATATCTTTTCTTGTTTGTATTTGTCTTTTTAATGTTTCTTAATTTTTTAAAGATTATATGGTTGCCTTTTTTTATTTATTATTATTGTGAATGTTGGTGTATTATTAGAGTAAAATTTTGGTTTATTTTTATTTTTTATTTATTTTAATATTATAGTTGATGTTAAAAATTGTATTTTATTGCTTTTTTGGTATTAATTTAAGCCAACGCAACACTCCCCACCGCTAGCAGAAAAGTCCTCCCTTGCTTCGGAAAAAACCTTATCGGCAACAGTGAGATGAATAGCGCCTGCGTCGAACAAAAATTGCAACAATTTTTAAAAACCAAAAAATAGGCGTAGGTAAATTGAAAAACTGCAGCAAGATAAATTTCACCCAAGAAATCTTTCTAACTTTAAAATCACCTTATTTAAAAAAAAATTGCTTGCTAGAAAAATTGCAGCAAGAAAAATCATGGGCAACAAAACTTTCAAACTGTAAAAATAACTTTAAAAAAATTTAATGTCAGATTTAACCCCAAATTATGAAACTCTTTATTTCCACAGATATCAACAAGATAAGCAAACTACCAAAATATTAATTAAATGGCGAATATACACAAAACTAATTTCCAATGTAGGTCTTAAATTAATACTCCTGAAGTTTTTTATAGGATAGTATAGGTATTATGTAAAATAATAAAAATTCTTTACTAGTCAATTTATACCAAATGTCTCGAACTCACTATATTAAAAATATATAATTATTTCCTGTGCCTGTTGCCTAGTCATAGTTCTTTATTGAAAACCATTATTCACCATTTATAAAAACATTTTTTTGTTTTTTGTAACTTTTGCACCCTTTTCTATTTAAATTAATTTAAAACCAACTTGATTATTTTTCAAATAGAGCAAGGGTAGTGTGTTAGCATATTCTGAGAGAGTTTGAGTAAGTCTGTTTAAAAAAAACACCTAATAAGCTAAAATTTTGTTTTAAAACGTGTCGTTATTGAGAAGCCGCAAAAAAATTATTATTATTAACCGTTTTAACATGAGCCTTTAGATCAAATTTAAAAAAGAAAGTATTTTTAAGCCGAAGTGTTTGTCTCAGGTGATAATAAAATCAATACGAAGCCTTTTATTTACTGAAATGAAAATATATCACTTTCAAATTTTGTGATGATATATTGTGTCATCAAATGCTGATTTTGGATATAAAAACTTATGGCTGTCACTTCCGGTTTAACCAGGAGTGGCGTAAATTTTAATACTTTAAATGGAACACCCAATATATTTTTTAAAATTTGAATTCTACAGGCTATTCGTGATAAAAAAAACCTGTTTTATATCTAATACCTATCTTTGTTACTTTTCAAAAAAATGTCGAATTAAATATTCAAACGATCGCACATAATGCAGTATATAGGGAAAACAAATAAATAACGTAAAAATTTGATATGTTTAATTAAAAACTCTTCTTAGAGACTCTATCTGCTGACGTCATGTAATACCACTTCCTGCTTTACTGGAAGTGCTGCGAACATTGACTTTCCTAATAATGGTTACTTTAAAAATTTTAATGGCACGTCTCGGTCGCGAATTTTCGCTCGATGCGCTAGGTTCACAAGCATTTTTAACAACGTTCTCCAAACTTATATGAAAATGTGAGATATACAATTTGTAGCCTTAAATCTTAACTTTAAAAAGCCGTTTTAAAAATACAAATCGGACCGTTTTCCTAAAATTCACTGCACTTGCAAGATAAGGGCCTAATTTGTTTATAGTGCGATTGAAAAAAAACCATTAATGCGACAATTATCATCTTTCGGCAGCTCAAAGTATAATATGTTATTGACTATCATTTCCCAAAAAATCAGCTCTTAATATTGAAAATTAACGGAGATACAAATTTTTGAAAAAAGGTCTGTTTTAAGCGTTTTTCCGGTTTTTCTCGGTGAAAAATGGTGGGTTTGGGATTTTTTTAAAACCATTTTGTAGGTTTTTGAATTATCTACAAACGGTCGTTTATGAGTACAGTGATATAGCCAGTACTTTTTGTTATATTAAAAAAAAAAACGAAAAAAAAGCCCTTTTTTAATAATTTTTGTTTAAAAAAATTACCCGAGAAAAATTGGTTGGATTTTTAATTTTAGTAATCTACAGGTCATTCCGGAAGTCATGGCGCAGTCAGATATCTGTTAACATTAATTCCGAAAAAAAAATCTATAATGATTGGACTATAGGTTTTATATCAGGTATAGCTTGTAGAATTCAAATCTTTAAAAATATACAGAGTGTTTTATTTAAAATATCACCATTTTCGTTTAAACCGGAAGTAATATGTAAAGGTTATTATATTCAAAATCGGCATCTGATGACATAATAATATATCATCCTAAAATTTAAAAAGCGTTATATTTTTATTCAAGAAAATTGGTAGTGATTTCGTTGTCATTTGTTAAATACGTTTTACACAAATACATAATGTCAATTAGGACATTCTCCATTAGTGCAAAAATTACAAAAAGCATTGTTGGCTCTTTTAGTAATAATTTCTACAGATGTTTTCCTTCAATATATGTTGTATGTACAGGGTCAATGGTTATAAATGCACCCCACCTATCTTGATAACCTGTGCTACTAGAACTTTTAGAAAGTTAAAAAATAAATTTTTATATTTCTGTTCGTATTATAACAAAATAGGAGGAGAAAGCGAGAACTTGACTATTTTTCAGATCTATTTTTCTGCTATGATTTTTAGCCTTTTTAGTGGATTTTTATTGTTTTCACCCATAAAAACGAACACAACACTGTTTCTTTGAAAAACAAAAAGTTTTTTATTTTCAAAATAAATAACATTCATTGTTTTTTTCACCGATTCTTCAAATATTTTAAAAATCAACAAAATAATATAAAAACTGAAAATATGGCACAAGCTCTCGTAAGTAATTATTATTAGATATAGAATCTCTGTAAATATTCTTCTGCCTTACATGTACAAAAGTCCGCTGTGTATGTTCTTATATTTATGTTATCTATTCCATATGCGATTGTGTAACATGTTGTTATCCTTGTACATTGTATTATAAAGTGCATTTATTTATAAGTATGTATTAATGTAATCAGTCAATTGGATTAAATTTAATATTAGATCAAGCCTTATCTGGTAAGAAAAATGAGTTTTTAAATGTACAAGGTGGCAGACTGGTTTTTGCTAAAAACACTTTAGAAAATGAATGTTACTAGAATTGAGACATGCTCCCTCTCAGAAGGGTCCGGAAAATTGGTTAAATAGACAAAATGTAAAAAAATCGAAAAAAATTTTTTTCTTATATTGCTCCTTAAATGAGAAACGTAATTCTTTACGCCTCAGCACCATAAGTAGTTGCCGACAAACTCTGGTATCGGCTAAATATGAACTGCGACCCAATAGACACTACGAATTAAGTAAATATACATAAGTTTTATTTACAATAAATTACATGCATTGACACTTCACAAATCTCTTGTGATACGACAGTGGACGTAACAACACCCCAATTCAACGTTTATGATTACACAGGTTCTAAAAAAGTGAAAAATTTCCCCTTGACAATTTTTTGTTAAATTTAATTTAAATTTTTAAAATTCTTAAAACAAGAAGAAAAATTTGAAATTACTCTTTTACTTGGCACTGGCAGCCGTAATTAATTTGTCAGGGGGTTAGAAAGATTTAAATATAACTTATTATCTTAAGACAATATTATCTGTTCACAACTTTATCAAAACTTAATTTTAATCAAAAAAAAACGTAAGAGAAAAGTTACAAAATTGGTTTAAAAAATCAGAGAAAAAAATCACTTCAATTTATCAAGAAATTTATTTAAATTTCACTAGGCACCAGTACACGCCTTCCGGAGTTTATGAGGCGTAAATTAGAGAGGCGACACAATTAGAGATTAATTTTTATCACTATAAAAATTAGAAAGTTCAGAGTCAAATTTAAAAATTATTTACAGTTTTTAGGACACCTGGTATCCCTTGCCACTTCTGTGAAACTCGGTATGGATTATTGATCGCCTATCTTATCAATTAAATTGTCTTTTACCTTTTTTAACATCTACTCCCTTACAAATCGATTTGCTATTCGCCTTTTCTTGCAACACTTCCACTTAAAGAACTGTCCTGTACTGTTTTTTTTATCACTTTAATTACACATTACCTTTAAACTTTGCATAGATTATGTCAATCTAACATTTACACCAGGAAACATTTAAATTAGCTCTAGTAGCTGAGAGAGATGCACATTTTTGTACAAACAACTGTAAACAATTTAAATTGTTTACGGAAATAGATGTGCTTGTCAAATTCCATGAACTAACACGAAGAGTAGTATAAATCACTACCATGGAAAACTGACATTTCCATCAATTATTTGAGAAGAAGAACATTTTCGGCGAACTTCCTGAAAAATACGAAAGAAATCAGAGAACTTTCCAAATACGACCCCACACCGAGCTCACGTGTAATTGTACTGCCTGTCCCCGGTCTCCCGACGCACGTACCTTGCAATCCGACCCCTTCTTCGTTCTTTTATTTCATGCGCTTGTTTTCTGGCGGGCAAAATCTTGAGACTTTATTGGATACGCTATGTCAACACGAGTTTACGAAATCATGCCGACGCAACGGTAGTTTATTTGCTTAATTATTTTTAGATCGGTAAAGGAATTTAAAAAAAATATTTGAATGTATTAAGGCGGCGTTGTCACGACTAAAAGGGAAATTAACTGTTTAAATTTAGATATTTATTATTTTATAAAAATTTAGAAGGAATATTTGCGCACTTGTGGCTATAGAAAAAATAGCTTCCAGGTTGCAAAATGTGTTTCTACAACGCTCCTAAATTTGTAAGTATTGGTCATAGAGAAAATTCTAGCTAGAGAAAAGTTTCGTTATTAAAATTCCTACTAGATGGTATTAGTTGAAAATAGCAAAATGCATTATGCTTGTTGCAAAATAGCCACAAAATACTAAAAACCATAATTTTTGTATGTTTTTTTTTAACCCTTAAAACTGCTTTGAGAACTTCCATACTATGGTTCAGTAATTTTTTGCACAATAATTTTGCAATCTAATTTCGTTAAAGAAAATTGGACAGTTTTACAAATTGTGTATGACCCAGAATATGGGACTATTAAGTATTTTTTATATATACTAGAGCTCAAGCTTTCAAGTGCTTCGAACTGGATCATGTGAGCGCCATTGTTAAAAATTATGAGCACTTTGTTTTTTCATTTTTTAATTAAAAAAAAAAATTGGTTAAACAAATGAGAGAAGTATATTTTTGTTCTGAAATTACCTAGATATTTTTAGCAGTTTCTTTTTTATTCGAGGAGATAACCAATTATTTTATAAGCATAGCAACATTTAAAAAAAAAGGGTTAAAAAGCTTAAAATCTCTAGTATATGTGAAAAAAAAATTAAATGTCTAGATTCAATATTTTGGACTTTACCCAATATGCAAAAATTTTCCATTTTTTTAATGAAATTGGATTAAAAAATAAATATTATTTTGCAAAACCAACTAAACCTATTTTAACAAAATTTGGCTTTATATTTTATAACAGCATAAAGTGTTTTCTGACTAAATATAAGAGCCCTCAGAGATATCCAAAAGACCCAAAAAAAATATGCATTTTTTTTTTGTTTATACTATTAACTTATAAGCCAAACATATTTTTCAATTTCTTATCAATCTTTTCTTGTAGTAAATTAAATACCGAAACTTTTTTTCTCCTATTATTTCTTTTCGAGCAATAGTTACAAGTTACGAGCGGTAATAGTAGAAAAAAAATAGTTTTTTCGATATTTTTAAACTTTCTTTATTTAATAAATGTTCCAGACCAGAGGAAGCATATCTCGATTTCGAATACATACCCTTTTCTAAAGGATTTTAAGCAAAAACATGCCTGCTAACTCGCACATCTAACTAAAAACAAATGAAGCTTGGTCTATATATAATGTAGGAGAAGATTAATGTATTTTTAAATTTAGATTAAGAAAAATATCTAATTTTTTATGATGTTATATTATAATACACAGTAATGAAATCGCGGAAATAATTAATTATTTGCTATTCTGCTGTATAAAATTAGGCATAAATTAAATTTTCAATATAAATTATAAATTCAAATAAATTGGAGAAAAAAAAAGAAAGAAAATAAAACAGCCAAGTTCTGATATAATTCCGGATGAGAGTGGAGCGAGTAGATTTTCATGTGACGTGACGTCGGAGCAAGGTGAGCTAAATCCCAAATATTAAAACACTTTGGATTTTTGTAATAGCTGGTAAGTGCCATTTCCATATTTTTTTTTAATAAAATACTTTAGGCTGTTTTCTGTAAACTTTAATATTTTTTTTTTTTGTTAACTAATATGAATACTGACGGTGACATTTATTTTGTTGCATATTTTATTGACATTTGACATTTAACCGGAGTTATCTTAAAGCTCCATCTACAAATCTAAAGCGAAATGATTTGCTCAGAATGACGACATTGAATAAAGCGTCATGAAGTTTCTATTTTGCTTTGAATGAAATAAAGGAAATGTTTTAAAAAAATGGAACTGTGTTGTTACTAAAAAAAATCAAAAATTATTTTAACTAAAACGTATTGAAAAAAAATGAGATGCTTTTTAAAACAAATCAATTAGTTTAGTCAAGAAGTAAGTTTTCTGTGAAAAGTAGTTTCGTACCCTAAACATATGAACGATGGCTTATTCGACGCCGATCGCAATTCTACACAATTATTACTAACAAAAAACGAAAAAGCCATTTTGTTTTTTGATTATAACGCAAAAACTATACAACATAATGGGAATTGCAAGAAAGATACTTACAGAGAAGGAAATTTCCGAAAAAAAACTTTTAACTCCCGGATCTCTAGCTTTAATATTCATAATTTTAATTTCTTGCTAAAAATTGGGGTCCGCGCGCCCATTTCGTAATGAGTTACATTGCCTTTATAATGAGTACTACAACTAAATGAATTTTCTTAAAGTCCTAAATATTGATTTAAAAATTTTTAAAAATTATGGTGTCAGTTCACCACTTGACGAAAGAAAGTCCCGTTGGAAAAAAATGTTAAATGAATTTTTCAAAAAGCTAGCCTATTGTTTATTTATTTATTTACTTACTTAACGGATACACCATTTTTACATTTACTTACACTAAAGTAAAAACATAACATTAAATATAGCTAATTTTTCCTAACACTATCATTAGCCTCCCAGAATCAGACCTATCAGCCTACTTCTGAAAGCATTAACGGGCAAGCCAAAGAAGTCTAAGTCAGGGAAACTATTTACAGACTTAACTATCCGGTTTAGGGGCATATTCTGAGCATGTAAGGTATTATAAAGCTTGAAACACAGCAGTGGTGGCATTCTTAAACTTCTAGGTGGTATATAGAAATCAATACCACCCAATATGTCAGGTGATGTTATGATGTTTTGTATTACTTTATAAAAAAAGAGAAGCTCAAAATATTTTCTGCGGTCTTCCAGCCTCGTTATCCCATGATTTTCCCTCACCTCATCCAAGCTTAGCAACAAACCTTCCTGTGCCATTCGGAACCTCAAGTATTTTAAGAATTTTACTTGGACTAGTTCTAAATGTTTTTTTTATGTATCTCGTAATAGGGACTCCAAATTAAGCAACAATACTCCAATGCAGAGCGCATCTAACCTACAAAAACATTTTTAAACCACACAAATTATTAAACTCATTTGACATTCTTGTGATCATACCTAACATACGGTTGCTTTTGTTAATGATTGTTTCATAGTGATCCGTATAACGGAGTTCATTATCCAGCCACACTCCCAAACCTCTCACCACATTCACCCTCCTCAGTTCAGCACCCCCAATATTTTACTTAAAATCTCTTACATATCTTTTGCGACTAAATATAATGTATGAGCACTTGCTACATTTAGCTTAAGGTTATTTTTAAGCACCATTCTGCCAAACTATCCAAGTCCCTCTGCAGTGACTCACAGTTCTCATCAGACTTGACAACTCCATAGAGTTTTAAGTAGTCAGCAAATAAAAGATATTTGGAGCTAAAATATTGTCCAATGTCGTTCACCAGCAGCTGAAACAGGTTCGGGCCCAAATGACTTCCCTGTGGCACACACGACGTCAATCTTTGATGAAAGAAAGCCAGACATTCTAACTTGCAATGTTCTCCCCTGAAAGTATGAGATATCCATGAGTAAAAGTTCTTTCACAAAAGATCTTAGTTTATTCAACAAGACACTTTGATCCAGTAATTCAAATGCCTTGCTAAAGTCTGTATAGACTGCATGTACCTCAAAACCATCATCCATAGCTGCACTAATGTAGTTTGTGTACAGAAAAGATTGGTCTCGGAACAACGACCTTCCTCAAACCCATGCTGTTCTTCAATGATAATATTTTTAAAAGTCTTTAATGAGGGCATGATCATCACCCCATTACTTTGGGAATAGCAGACTGTGCGACTGTAGGCCTATAATTTTTGATATCGCATTGTGTCCTCCCTTAAGGATGGGTGTAACAAAAGAGTGTTTATATTTGTATTTAACTATTTTCTTTCGTACCTCCGGTAAGAGTTAAAATTACGACAAATTTTTTTAAATACTTAAATCTATATTATTGCTTAAAAAAAATGTATATGCAGTACTTACTATAAAGGCGGTGTACTTACCCCGAAACGGGCGCGCGGAGCTTCATTTTCAGCAACAAATTAAAATTATAAATAATAAAGCTAGAGATCCGCGATTTGGGAGTTTTTTATCGGAAGTTTCCTCCTTAAGGATCTTTCTTGCAATTCCCGCTATCTTGTATAGTTTTTGAGTTATCATCAAAAAACATAATGGCTTTTTTTTCGTTTTTTCTTAATATCACTTGCAGTTTTTATATGCAGAAATATGACATTTCTCAGAATTGCAATCCGCATCGAATGAACCATCGCTCATATTTTTCGTACCCTTCTAACTTTTTTTTCAGAAAAATCACTTTTGACTAGACTACTATAAATAAGGTGTCCATTAGGAAAATGTTAATTTTATGTTTTCTTGTTACAACAATATACATACTGATTTTGTTTTAGATCCATGTAATCGATGTTATTGTTATCTGACGTTATATATGTACATTAATATCCTCTTAAGAAAAAGACATTTATTAATATGGTTAAAAATATGATCATGTAATATTAAACATAAATAGAAATAATAAACGTTTTGTCATTTTTTATTCTATGGTGTTTTATTTTACAAAATCAATAAAGAAATAAATCTGTCCCTTTCCTTTTTTAACATACTCTATAGTAGTAGACAAACACAACAATCATGCAATAAAATAACAGTAATCAACAGTAGTTTAAATAAAAATATTGATAGTGGTAAAATAAAAATAATTTTTGTATACATATTTAAAATAAAATAAGTAAATTATTTGAAAAAAAAACGAAAATGATTTAGGAAGAACAATTTAGAATCTTTTAAACTAGGGATAATAACTGTACTAAAAATAATAAAATATTTGTTAAATATCCCCTACTCTGTCGCTCTCTTAACATATAGATCAATAAAAAACAATATTGTTTGGTTTAAACTGGGGATCAGTAGCATATTTACATTAGGGGCACTGGGGGATAATACCCAGGGCGGCAAATTCACTTTTAAAACTGACTACATTCGATACCAACATACTTCTGAGTTAGCACAACTTAAGAGTGTATTTACGACACACCTTAGGGTCGGGCGAAAGGACGCGGAGACGGTGGGCGGAGACTAACAAACTCCCACACCACAATTTTCGTATAGCCGCATTAAAAATATTATATTTTATTTAGGTTCTTCCAAATTCGGTGTATAGTTGCGATGTTGTTTCCGATTGCAAGCCTACAGGAGATAACGTTTTTCGGTAACTATTTTTCACTTGAATGACATAAATTATACACCATTTTAAAGGTAAGGAAATAATATATGCCTCTGCTGTAGTGGATTTTTGAAATATAAGTCGAATTAAGAGAAAATAGTATCTAAACATAACCGATTTTAGGGTGACTTTCACTCAAGGAAATATTAAAAACTAAATCCAAATTTAAAAAACTATTACAGCAGAAGCCTAGATTTAAGTGTTGGCTTTCATATAGTTTTTGAAAATTATCGATAACTTATACCGTTTTTGAGAAAAACATTATGCCCCGAACCCCAAATTGGATTCCAATTTTCGAACGCGAATGGACTCTTAAAGGGACATAGTAAAAACCTATAACGATAAGAACTATCCGCATTAAAAAAATTATGGGTTTATTTAAATCTGAGGTTTATTTAAACATTTTCACTAAAATTTTAATGAATTTATATAAAATTATTTTAATATTTAAATATATAATTTTAAGTATTATATTATAGTAAGTTAGGCAAAGAAAATGTGATTCGGAAAACAAAAATATTTTTAAAAGAAATTATTTACCTCCTCCACTAAAAACCTTTATTTAGCTTTAAAAGATGTATTCTTGTGCTGTTTAATTCTGCTGCATCAAATAGGTCAATTTATAAAATTTCTTTTTAAGACATATATTCATATTTTGAGCAACTGAATAATTAGTTTTTTGTGAGCACCTTTTTTATCAACAATATTTTTTTTTCTATAGATGTTTAACTTATGATGGTCATATTCACTGAAACTTGGATAGGCGAAGTGCGCGATCTTTCAAACCTTCCAGTTTTTGTTACTACTGTATTGTACTGTCAGCTAATAAATGTGGATTATAATAAATAAAACATATTTCTAAATCCTATTTATTAGTTACTATTTGGTTGTCTTGCGGTTTCTCCTTGTCGGTTTCGTAGGAGGTTCGTCTTCGCTACTCGGTAATTCTTTTGATTCTTTCTTGTTCCACTCCTGTTTCAACTCGTTTAACATCGACGGTGTCAAAATTCCTTGCGCAAGGAGTCGTGCCGTCAACCTACCACGACCGACTGCGCTTGGGTCCGAGCGGTCAAAATCTAAAATAAATGAAGTATAAACTGTAATAAGACATTTTTACAAATTTATAACAGAAATTTCTTAAATGATTCAATTAACTATTCCCCTATCGGCTTTACGTTCGCCGTATGCAGCTGACTACCCTGACTCAATTAGGATAAGTAGCCTTCACATCAACTGTTTTATCATCACACCATTTTAATAGCAAATTAACTAACAAGGGTATTAATAAGTGTGATTAATGATCAAGGCCATTTAACGCGCTGGCTAACGGTTGAGATCATTAATCGCCAATTAATGCTCAAATTAGGTTTAAAGGACTTTATGTTTTCTTTTGTATATTTTTAGTTGCCTATACTTTAATCGTTTATTAATAGGAAATCATCCATTATTAAGTGCTATTAATGCATGATTTTGTATACCTTAATAATACTCATGAATAAAAGATTGAACCAAAATTAAATAATTCTTTTAACCATTCTATAAACTAAACTTATATTTTTAAAATTTGTAACAGTATATTTCATATAACTAAGGGTTACCCAAAGAAGTTAAAAATACAGACCCTTTAATTTACATTCAAAGTACCTAACAACAAAATAAACCAGTCATTACAACTGTTTTTTCGATAAGAATAACTGCTAACACTAGTTTTACACTGGCAACAGGGCACTGACTACATAACTTTATTAAATGAACCGAATCGAAGGGTCGCTCGAGGCGCGGACTAATGTTGCAAAATACAGTCTTTTGGCGGCGGCAAACATGATTCGCCAGCTTATTAAATTTTGGTCGCTTCAACAATACTAAATTTCTTTATTTTATAACAGAGCTGGGTAGGAATCGAATCCTTTTGGAATTAAATCCAGGAATCGATTCGTTTTTAAGGATCCTAAGGCTGGAATCGATTACTTCTTAAAAGAAGATTCGTGATCCGGATTCGTTATATAATTTTAAAATAATCCGGGTTCAATTCCTCTTTAAAAGGATCCGATTCCAAAAAAAAAATCGATTCCTTATATTTCTAATTTGATACAAATTAATTTTAAAACATCTACCTATTAAAATATCTAAATAAGGAAACACACTAACATGTGATTTTTAACCCAAAGTATTTTTTTTTCGGGTCAAGAGAAACAACATTTAGATGGAAGATTTTTTTTCATAACCTTTGAGTGCGGTATACAAAAACGGGCATAAATTTTAGCATTTATCCAGTGCTTAATTTCTAAAATTTTAGGTGTGGAAACTCTCATTTATTCTATTTTCTAATAAGGCCTAGTTTGACATTGTTTTACATCCCGGAACGCAACACTTTCGCGGCATATTGAATATCCATACATACAATGTTACATATAAGGTTTGTTCCAACAAGAAATCCGGTATCGTTTCGAAATCGTTTTTGAACGGTTTTTTGGTGCGCTTAGACGCATGCGCGGCCTTAAAATAGTTTCGTGACGGTACGAAAAGTACAAACGTTAGATCGCTTTGCGGATCGTTTTTAGGACTGTCAGATAAAAAGTTTTTGAATTTTTTGTTTTAAAAATATAACCCTACTTTTCTACTTATTATTTTTGTTATCAAAGTTAGCAAATATCACTCATAATATCGTCACACATCTTTAAAGATAATTAAATTTAATGATGTGCTTAGGAGGTGTAAAAATTAATGTTTTTGAAAAAGTAAACAAGCGAGGAAACAAAAAATGCTAAAGCACGTTGCACGCTATTCGCTAAATAAAGTTAGGATTATGCAGAAAAATTAAATTAAGTTAAAGTAAGTTAAAGTCACACAAGAAAAGATAAACATTATGTGATCAAATGGTTTTAATTATACACATAAATTAAAAATAAAAGATAAACAACTTTTAACTTTCTTAAATTATTTAAATTTTTTAACCTTATTATAAAATGAAATAAATGTTTTCTTTTTAAAATAATTAACCTCCTACACAATAACATCATAAAATAGGCTAACAGAAACTCGTCTTTCCTATGCGTTATAAAAAAATGTAACAAAATTATATATTTTTTATACAAATATTTATTTAACAAGTTAACAAATTACCAGACAGCTGCCAGAGAGTGCACCAATAAAATAGAAATCACGAAAACCCTATTAACAGTGATTTGCCCTACGTATGCAAAATTTTATTGTAATTTTTAAACTGATTGGCATGTTTTCACACAAATGTCTTAATTTATAATAACATAATTTTTGTTAACTTAAATTAACTTAACTTTTCTGCATAATCCTACCTCAACAGTAAACATATAAAGATAAAATATGAAACAATAAACATGAAACAGCTGTTAAAAATCAAAAATCCAGTGCCAAGATGTTTAATGCGCAAGTCAACCCAAACAGTTTTTAATTTAGGCCATGTATCAGAATTACCGATCGTTCGGTGACGGTTTTTCGACGTGTTGGAACAAACCTATAATCCAAAAAACAACGATTTTTTGTTCACTAACGCAATATGCAATACTACACTACTTTAATTAGTCCATAACTTAAAACTATAGGCAATCTTTTTATTTTTAAAACAGACAAATTATTTTTTGTGTATCAATCGTTTGCGTTTACTTTTCAAACTGCAAAGAAGAAAGAAGCCGACAAGACCGAAAAAGCGCACGTGTTTCGCAAGCCTAATCTGCTGTGTTCCCAGTTCTGTGGAGTAAGCTATTCTGTAAACTTACAAAGGTTAGATTTAAATTCATAACTTCAGCCTGGTAAACATAATGTATCAAGTAACTGACTAACTTATAAAAAATAATTAATTAAGAGAAAAGATGGGCGCATTATTTCCTTTTATTCGATTTATTCTTTAATTCGATAATTTACTTGGAAACACCGAAATTAATTTAAGGATTAAGCTGTTGTTAGTAATTCACAAAGGTAGAATTAAATTCATAAACAGTGCAGTTATAAATAAATGGTTTTTATTCATATGCCTAACGAATAACTTATTAAAAAATATAATTTTAATTAATTTAGAAACGAACCTCCCTGACGCATTATTTCTATTAAACTTAACGCAATATTTATTCCTGATGTAATACGCATAATACCGTGTACTTGATCAAGCATCCGTAATATTATAAGCGCAATTAACCCCCTTTTAAATCAACTAAAAAATTAACTTCCCTATCAGATCGGTTCTTACAATTTTGATAGTTGTTTTACATTATTTACAAACAATATTAGAATAAAAGAGAAACATGTCATCAAATGTAGGTTAATTACTTAGTTTTAAAAAATTAATAAAATTTCAATTTTAAAATAAATAGGTAAACAAAAAATATGGCGCGCAGATGTTGGTATTCCCCATAAAAAAAAGGAAAGGTAAAACCTGTTTTCCGGTTGGTTTCGGACAAAATGGCTGCTGGACGACGCCGTGCTTCTACACTGGTAGTGGTCACGTGAAGAGCCAAACCATACAGGAACGATTGTCGAAACTGGATGAATTTACCAAAACGAAAAAACCATAAAAACCCTGTTTGAAGAAAAACAGTATTAGGACCCTTAAAATTCGTACTAAAGACCAAACAATTTATAGTGATAATAAACTCAGTATTATACAGATATTTATGGGTATTTTAAGTATGAGTTAACTCACCATAAATGCGGGTTATAGGCTACCAACGGAGGAAGTCAGTGGCTACTCTTACAGAGGAAATGAACATTGCACACTGCTATAAAAACACCCAAAATTAGCAAGATGACTTGGATAAAACTAGATTTGAAAATTGAAAGAAAATAGCATTTATCACTATATTAGAATTTTAACATACCTGTTTGCAAATCAACCGTTAATAGTCCTGATAAAACATCACCAGTTGACCATAGCACGCCATACCACAAGAAAATATAAAATTTTAATGCATCACACGTGAATTTGGCAGAACCGCCATTAGGCAAAAAAAACCGCCTGAGCAGGAAAAGAGAACCTCCTGTCTCGCCGGTACAATACTTGCTGCCAATCGTACCGTGATCGTACCCACATATCGAAGCGTTATCAGTAAAGCGATCTGAAACGGCTTTAGTCGAGCAGGCGTTACGTGGAAAAGGGCATTGGTGCCGCAATTATTAAATAATAAAACAGGTTTAGAAATCGTTAAATTTATTTGTATAAGAAAATAACTAATTGCCGTTGATACTAATTAAATATAATATTATTGTTATGAAGAAAACTATATAAAAAAACAACTTGTAGCTTTAAACGCTACACTGCTTCATAGCTCTTTTAGTTTTAGATAGCTGTGCCGCTTATTATCTGTTTACGAGCCGCAGTTTTAGAGTTACGTGCGTTCCCTTGCGTTCCGGCACTCTTGGGAGGAAAGGGAACGCCGTTCCCTTGCGTTCCGGCACTCTTGGGAGGAAAGGGAACGCTGTTCCCTTGCGTTCCCACTGGAATTAACCACTGCATTTATCTTAAAGGTTTTAATTTCTCAATCTTCATAATTTTTTAGTATATTATCCCTAGACTTTTAAATGGGACATTTTATTATTTCTATTCAGGATGTCTTACAAAAATGAATTTAAAATTTTAATACATTTTTATATTCCGCAAGCAGAGAAATTATTAAACGGTCCTTGTAAAACTTCCTGTAAAATTACAATAAGATCTTTCATTTATTAGTTGCTTGAGGTTATCTTAAGAATTACATTTAAAAACCTTAAAAAGATCTAGCCTTGCAAGTTTTGGAAAACGATTCGAAATAATGTTCCATTAAAGGGTGATTTTATGTTGATCTCAGAAATAACATATTCAAATTTAAAGAATATTTACCAAAAACTAAATTTGCTAAGACGTTTGATTTATCATCTGTATTATGTAGTATCATTAGTATCATAGTTACCATTTGTAAGTATAAAAACCAAAGATGATCCGGATTCGTGATCCGATAAAAGGAATCGTGCCCAGCTCTGTTTTATAAGTAAATAAAGATTAAAAAGTAATAATTTATGCAGAAATAGTTTGCACTACGATTTTTTAGATATCAAAAAATTTAAGTTAAAAAAAAATTAGAAGGAATTATCAAATTTAGACCATGTTTGTTAAAAATTTTACTGTAAGAAAGGTAATTTTTTTCGTTTTTGTCTAATAATAATTGAGATATGGTTAAGGACAAATACCCTTGTGAAAATTATTATCTACGTTTTAGCAATGTTTTAACAAGGATTTTTTACAAAAAAAAACTAAATAGGACAGTAATATTTTAAATGAATGATTTTTCTATGGCACTGCTTATTACAGTGGCTAACCCTACTTTAATATATATCTAGTTTGCCTCTATATTGCAATTGCCCCATTTGTGATATCGAAAAATTATCGGGTCCGTGTACTCCAAGACTTCTTTAGTGTTGCCTTTGAAGATTATATAGTAACCATTTTTCTGACATCAAAACCGCCAAATGTTACGTTTAAATACTTACTCCTCATATAGTTTTGCTTCTTTGTATTAATGTCAAATTGTTCATCGTCAACTTGGGATGTACCAGAACTAATTCCCGTTTCGGAGTTTTTAAGTAAACGTGTTAGTTGGACAACACCTTGCTGTATTATTTCATCCAGTTCTTTCTGCATGTCTCTTATTAAGTCTGGTTCGACAAAAAGATCCATAAATCTATAGCTGAAATTTTAAAAATAGCAATATTAGCAGTTAGTTTTACTTTTATAGAGTATTGATTAGGAATGGAAAAATATCCCTTTTCAGAAAAAGTGAAATTACACTTAAAATTTATGTGAATATTCTGAAATTTTAAAAATTTAAGTGAAATTTATTGAAATATTGAAAGTTACCAATTTAATACTGATTTTTTTTTCAAAGTTTTATCTCATATAACAATAAAAATATATCAAGAAAATGTAAATAGTATTATATTTATATATAGGACCCTTGCATTCTAATGAAGAATTCTTTACCTTTTTTTTCAATTCAATTCAATTTCAATTCAATAAAAAGCAGATTATGCTGTATAACAATATGATATCTAAAGCTAAAAGTCTGTATAAAACTTAACATAAAACTTAAAAACATAAAAAACAAATTAAATGTACAATTAATAATGCTGCAGCACACTCAAGACAAATTGCATAATAAAACCATCAGGTACAATAGTTTTACTTAGGAACTCCTCGTACTTGTAATGGGCGCATCGTCATAGGTAATTTCTCAGTTTCCTTTTAAATTCCCTCTGTCCTCCAATGCTTGTTATTGTCGTAGGTAGTTTGTTTATTTTACCTTTTTTTAGTAGAGGACGAGTTAAAACACTTTAGGTTAGTTAATTATTGTAAGGGACAAGGTAACAAAATATATTCTTAATTCCTTAGCTAAACTATTATTTTGAACTTTAAGTAAAATTGACAATTACTTATTAAGACTGATCAGATATATCTATATTATCATATTTATTCCCCAAGCTGAAACTGCTGTCATGCAAGCTAAAATCTGAATCTGATACGTCTGTATCACGAAAAGAATCAGCTTCTATTCTGTTTCCCATTCTTTTTTTCTTTTACTAACCAAGTCAGTGAGTAGTCAGTACGTTTAAGGTTTGAGTATTTAGCCGAAGTAAGAGACTAGCTTTGCTCTCATAAATCGCGCTTTTTTTTGAAAGGCTTGGTTTAGACTTTTGACTTTTATAATAATTTATAGCTATAATTTTCAGGGTGTCCCCTTATGTGTTGAAATGTGTATTGGTATCCGATCGATAACTAAATATCACACCACTGAAGCTATAGGTTTGAAATTTGGTTTGGAACAATTGTTCCCCACAACCACAAAATATTTTATTATGTTAGAAATTCTTAACTCAAATAAATTAAAGACAAGAAAATTTTATAGTTGCAAAATCTAAATGCTAGCGGCAAGAAACAATTAATTTGAGGCCATATTTTAAAACACACGATTCATTAGTCTGTGTGTAGTCTGTATAATATACACACATTATCATTGGTTATGGTTAGGAGTAGTACCGTGTAGGTTTAAAATTTAAAAAAATATACCTTAAATTAAATTCGCTTTTATAAAAAAAAAAACATTAAAGGGTCCTTCATCACTTAAATTAATAAAATCGTTTTTCGTTTTTGGTCCAATGTTTAAGTTCTAGTCTAAAGAAAACTAAAAAATTCGCGTATTTAATAATTTCAAACTTGGGTGCTTATTAATAAAGAACAGTCTTAACAAACAAACACCTGTTCTAACATGATTAAACAGGATTTTGCCAGCGTTGCTGGGAGCCACCTCACCGCGTCGCCCGCTCACAAGTTGTGCGGGTGCGTGTGGCGCGTGTGCCGATATTTACATACTTCAATAATAGGTCATCAGAGCGATACATGGTTCCCAGGCTTTAAAAAACATATTTAAAGTTTTGACCAGAGGTTTTAATCAGTTTTGGACGGTTAAAACCAATTTTGACCACTGCCCTGGTCAAAATCGAAAAAAAGTGTTTTTTTTGCCAACTCTGGTTAGAGGCTAGCATTTAGGAACATTCCACTGGGTAACCTGCTAGTTTATTTAAAAATACTACCGCCACCAGCAACCAGAGATATTGTCATTGGATAAATGGTTAAGTTTACGCAAAAGGTTATAGATATTTTTCTGAAATTGAGACAAAGTTTTCAAATTAAATTTATGTGAAATTTTTAAACAAAAATTGAAATTTTACAATCTGACATTTTTGAATATTTCAACTTTCAAATTTTCACAAGTGACACTTTCAATTGATATTTTAAAATGGCACATTCCTAGTCATAGGATAACTGGGTAAATTTACACAAAAGGTTATAGATATTTTTCTGAAATTGAGGATAAGTTTTCAAATAAAACTAATGTGAAAATTAAGAGAAAATTTTAATTTAATATAGAAATTTTTAATGAAATTTATGTAAAATTTTCAAACAAATATTGAAATTTCACAATATGAAATTTTCTCGGAAATTTCACTTTTTATCAATTTGAAATATTTCAACTCTGAAATTTGAAATATTTCAAAAGTATTTTTGAAATATTTCAAATTTGAAATATTTCAATGTAAATGAAATTTTCAAAAGTAAAAATTTTCATGAAAATTTTAAAATGGTACATTCCTTGTATTGATGCAACTTATGCCTGACTTATCGGGTCACTTTGAGAATACTATAAAAGACAAGCCCACAACCATTATTCCATAGCCATTGCCGTCGCGTGTACAATTAAGGAATTGTTAATTTTATATGGTATCTCTTTTTTTTCTCTTATATGGTATCTCCTTTACTTGTTCGCTTTTCTAATAAAAACCCCCGATGAAGACTGCCACTTCTAAAGCCTAGGTAGGTAGGTAGGTTTAAAGTGAGTGGACTTTTTACTTGCTCCACTGCGACCGCTCAGCCTATTGTGGCTCACACTTTTTTATATTTCTCCCAATAGGATCAGACTTCTAATGAATCCGATATCAGATTGGGAGAGAGTTCTTACATCTTCTCTTACTAGTGTTGCTACCAGACACAAGCACAAGTACAGGAACCAGATGCTCTTTCTGAGGCCGCATCTCCGGCCTTACAATATGAAAACGGTCCTATCCGCTTTCTGATTAAAGCTAGGGAACCCTTTTCCCTATAAGGGCAGTTCTGTCTGCCTTCTGTTTGGATTCAGGAATCTCTTCCTAGACACCTGTTTGTTCGGAATGAATTAGCCCTTCCTCGCGAAACAGGCGCCGGTTCTAAAGCCTAAAACTAATCCTTTAACAAGGCATTCGCAATAAATTTATTTTATAGTATACAAGCATCTTATTGTGTTTATGATACTCTGAATAACTAAATAATTATTACTGTTTTGCTTTATTTAGTTTTATTATTTGAATATAGGAAGCAGCTAAGGAAGTTATCTCAGATGGATTAAATCTACTTATCTTGAAAAACTAGTAAAATTGCATGAAAACTTCTTTTGAATAAAATTAAGAGTTTTGCTGGGAATATAAAGAAACATAACAGGTCTGTTTGATATTCAGAAATAGTGTACACTATTTTACTTTTTTTACATACCTAAGTGCTCTTATTGATGATGTATTTTAGGACTAGGTGTGTTAAGTCTAAGAAAAAACATAAAAAAGGGTCATTTCACATTTTTTTTAAACATAAAAAAGTCATAATCCCTCAATCCTCGTTAGAATAGACGACCCTGTACAGAACAGGTAAAGAGTAAAGTGCATTTTTGGTCCCGGTTGTGAGGCACATGTTTACTATAACTTCCAGGAGCCGTCTTTTAATGTGTCCTTTAATACTTACCTTAACCATAGATATAAGTCCAAAACGTCAAAAACGGCCTCTAAATGTACCAAGTCTATAATAGTCTTTGGAGGTTGTAAAGGCCATCCAATGTTTCGGCATAGCCAATCGAATGTTATTGGTTCATTTTTACTATATTGTCTTGCAAACTGTAATTAAAAAATAAACAGTCAAATACATGTTCAACAAGACTTAGCTTAGGATTTAGGAATCTTATGACCAAAAAAATAGTATGTGCTCTTACCTTAAGGAACATGGTACAAACAAAGGGCATCTTTTTATTTATGGGAGCACAGCAAAATACATATCTTGCCCTGAGCGATAGAGGCACATGTTGAATCATATCAGCCAGAAACTTAAAATCTTCTGTGTTACACATAAAATACAAGGAATCGTCAACCGTAGAAAGGTTAACAAAAATATCCTGAAAAAAAATAGTATTCAGAGGGGTGAGAATTCCCTGCTATAAAAAAACATAATTTATTTACTTTAAACTGCTATCTAGCTAGAGTCAAATTTTATACTAAGTTCTTAGCAACAAATCTACAATACTTAACTCTTAATCAGTAAAATGCAAAAGGAAGTGTGAAATTAAAACTTTAACAAAAAACTAATTTAAATAGTTAGCTTTAAGCAAGTTACTGAATAACTTGAAAATCTTAAACCAAAAAAATGTAATTTCCTTACCATTAAATTACTTAATGTGGAATTTGGTAGGTGGTAAGCATAAAGTTCTATCTGATCTGCTGTAGGATGCAAACCTGCTTGAGTTATCGGTTCAGGTTGTGATGATAACAAAGTCTTTAAAGTTGGTAAGTCTTCAGCTTTAAAAGTTGTTACAAAGCCTTGTTCCCACTGAGTACCATACCTGTAACAAGGATGATGCTTGAAAATTAAAAAAAAACAACATTTTTCGCTTTCTTCATATAATTACCTTCCAGCTCTACCAGCAATCTGTAAAGCAGCAGATACAGATATTGTGTCCATTTCTTTCTCACCTTTTTCATTCATAATTGGTTTTATTAAGGAATAAAATATTATTCTTCTTATACTCCTAAAAATTGAATAACCAATTATTTTAAAATAAAAAATATATATAATTGTAATACCAAAAATATATATTATGAAAATAAAATTTTTAAAAAAATGTTTTTAAAACTTACAAGTTCAATCCCATTCCTATCGCATCAGTAGCTACTAATATTTTACAGCTATTTTCTGGATCATTAAACTTAGCAGCCTGAGCAAGTTTTGTTCCTAAAAATAAAAGTATTTTCATTAAAATTTTGTTAATACATATGAATTATTACACAGCCCCACAAGAAAAAATAAATGTTCGGACTTGTGGGTGGGACATATGTATTCCCATGTATTTTTCGACGCTGAATCCGATCCCGAGCTTAGAAATAGCCCTCCACGTCTAGAATTGAAAAAGAAAAATGGATTTTATAAAACCAATGCTGGTTTTGTGGTCGAAAAGTTTATAACCAAGGGAAATTTCCTGATTGGGACCGGCAACTGACCCTTCAGGGGCCGAAAAATCGTGTTTCGGACGCCGCAATCGCTACAGTGGTATTTTTATGTACTTTTAAATTCTGGAACTCACACTGTGCTCTAAAAGTTTCTGGTCAACTATAATTCCCCGTTTGGGATCAGGAAAATGACCACTTAGGGGCCGGAATATCGTGTTTCGGACGACGCAATCTCAGCAGTGGCATTTTTTTTAATACTTTTAAATTCTGGAACTTAAACTATGCTTGGAAAGTAAGTGTAGAAAAATACATTGTAAGAGAAAAGAGGCATTGGAATCGGTGGATCGGCCGTTCAGAATCTTTTGGATACCTGGAAAAACTATCACTCAGAAGTAATTCTTGAATTAAGGCGTGAACCAAGCGTGATGGAACCTTCTCGACCTCAAACCTACTTGCAGAGAATAAGATTTCCAAAGCTGTCGAGGATATTATTTCATGGGAATCGACTGTTGTGATTGCGGCGATCAAAACATGATTTTCCGACCCCTAAGTGTTATTTTCCCGTTTTAAAATAGGGAATTAAAGTTGGCCATAAACTATTTGAGCACAGTCTGAGTTGCAGAATTTAAAAGACATAAAAGTACTACTGTTGCGATTGCCGCGTCCGAAACAGGATTTTCCAGCCCCTAAGGGGTCATTTCCCGGTCCCAAAGGGGAATTTTAGTTTGTTATAAACTTTTTGATCACAAATCCGGCCTTGGCTTGAGAATGCACCTTCGACCTCGCCTCATCCCAGAATCTATCTTTCAGGCCCTATAGAGGTCATTTTTGGCCCCTAGGGCCAATTCCGGAAGTGAAGAGCCAATTCCGGAAGTGAAGGGCCATTTCTGAGCTGGGAATTGGATTCAGCGTCGAAATATACATGGGAATACATATGTCCGACCCACAAGTCCGAACATTTTTTTTTGTGGGGCTGTGTTATTTATTTTTAGTTGCTCAAATTGGCTGGGGGTTTTTTATTTAATTTTTTTTTTTTTTAATAATGCAGTGCCTTTATTTTCAAGTACATCGATGGGTTCTTTCAAAGCAAAATTATTTTTGGTTTCAAGAAAGGTGGTAAATCAAACACAATTCCAACTGTTTAGTTCAAATATAAAAACCAGTGACTAGTTTTAAAATAGCTTTTTTTATTATGTCCAATAAGGAGAAAAGCAAAAAATGGTGGTAGACCAAACCAAGTAGATAAAAAGTCTAAATATTACTGATAGTAATAGTATAATAAATTAATTATTAAATAAGACCAAAGTATGAATAATATGCTTGAAAAAAATTTATGTACTTATAAGAAAATACAATTTTGTTTGTTTACCTGGTGGTAGTCCACCATATATGACAGCCACCTCTTTTCCACTAGCTTCGATACCTCTTGACACAGAATATATATCATTTTTACTAAAACATACTATGCAGTCTCCAGGCTGAACATTATCTAAACTGCCTGAAAAAAAAGTTTAAAAATAGAAGTGCTCCTTATTTTTTCTACAAATGATAAATCTTAAACATGAAAAAACCTATCTATTTTTTTTTTTAATTTATTTCTGTCATCTTTAAAATCATATTTTACTATTTTTACTTTCTTTGTAAATATGCTAAAAAAATGTAGAATTTTTACCCAGTGCAGTATTTTCAATCTTTAACTCAGTCAATCTTTTATAATTCCTGACTTCCAAGTCTTCCCCAGTTGTAAGGCAAAGCTGCCTTACCAAATCTATAGCTCCTGCTTCTCCACATAGGTGTATTTCCTCAGCCTTTAGTCCTAACAGTGCTCTAGTCCAGGCCCATCCTCTTTGAGGATCCTTAATCATTTGAATTTCATCTATTACAGCAATCTCATCTTTAAAAAAAAATGAGAAAAAAATTGTTTAAAAGATACAAATGGTACAAATGGACATTAGCGTGAATTTTACCATAACTAGAGTTATGAGAACTATTGAGTTATTTTAGTTACCTAGTGTTTTGTTTGGGAATCATTTTTTTCTAAAATTAACAACGTAATAGAACACACAATTTTTAATAGTTTTCTTACTTACAAGGAGTGTTAACTGAAGTCATTTCCACTGTACAAGCAACATGACCTGATGGAGTGCCTGAGGGATCTGCAAATTTTCGTTCTTCTCCTGTAACAAGGTCACATGGAGTCCCCTAATAAAATAAGCATAAACTAATGTAGGCATATCTAGTGTAATCTTGGTCAAAAAGAAAAATAATGTAAATAAGAAAAAAATCATGTAAGTTTAAAGGATCTACCTATTTAAAATTATTTTACTTACCCTACTATTGCATTTATTATAGACTTCACTAGCTAATAATTTAAGTGGTCCACAATATACTCCTGACTTAGCTGTAATATACCTTTCTAAAGCATGGTATGTTTTTCCTGAATTAGTAGGTCCAGCATGAAAAACGACTTTTCTATTTATTGCCCTTGCTTCAGGGTACCAGTTTGCAGGTGTCCTAAAAATAAAGGACATTGTGTTTCTTTATCAGTTAAAGAATATTAAAAAAAAAACAGACAAGTAAATAATCACCTGAGATCTGAAATTTTCTTTAAATCATCCATACATTCCAAATGAGGAAACATCTGCCTGGCATGACGTAGAAAATATGGTAATATGTCGGTGGGATTTCCTGCACCCTGCAAAATATCACTAACAACCACATGTAAATCCACAGGTAAGGTAGAAGCCTCAAGGCAATATCTTCGAAAACTAACATAGGCTTGGTGTTGTAAATAATCTAAAAGAATTAAAGTGTAGACACAACAAGCATGTATTTGTGCTGACTAAAACTAAATGTGTGAAGGTCCTTCTATACCTACTGTCAATTCCATTTTCCGCTAGTAACTGTTTAATTTCTGGTTTTTGATAAAATTTGTTTAAAACCTTAAGTAAATCAGCCTTATTTAAACTCCCTGTCAATTCGGCCCCTACATTTATATCGTCTGGGTTGGGTTTAACTGATACTGGCACAAATAATAAGGAGACATTATCTTTAGAATTACTCTTTTTACCCCTTGTTTGATGATAGTTCAATAGGCACTTAGGAGCATTTTCAGAAACAATTTTTGAAGGATTCAAGTGTATGTTATTCACTGCCGCACACAAGGAGCGTATTCTTCTTGTATTCTGTAACATTTTCTACAATAAAAACAAGTAAAAATTAACTATAGAAAAAGATCCATTATTTAGGGTTAGACAGAAAAAAAATAAGGTTACATGCTAAGTTTTTCTTCCTTTTGGGACTACTAGGCTATTGGCCAACCCTTGTTTTTGTTGCTACGGAAGGTGGTGCCGATTGACATCAGTTTCAGTCTTCGAGTATACACCTGTAGAGGCAGCCTTGCTGCCTTGCCATGCGAACAAGCGTGTGAGAAAGAAAGAAGAATACCTAGCCTATTATTCTATGAGGAAAATGTGGGTTGGATGTATTCTCAAGTGGGTATATGCTGTGTATGCTTAAAGATTTTATTTTAACGTGTTTTTGTATGCTACAAAACTTTCTTGAGAAACGAACGCTGGCGGCACGAAAAATCGGGTTTTTACTCCCGAAGACCAAAGAGAAATTCATCAGGCATCTAAAAGTACCGCGAAAGTGATTTTGCGTTAAAGAACTTTTTTATTTACGCATGGAGCACGACCTGCATTGGCGAAAGTACATACATATATTATTTAGTAACGACAAAAAAGAGCTCTGGCAAAAACCGGTTATAGCTGCTTTGTCGTTTTTTCACCTTCGAGTGCTCGGATATGTCAAAGAAAGAATTTTTGGTATTGTGTTTGTTTATCTTTTTATAATTTTCTATGGCTTACAGCCATACTATGGAAATTATCCAGGGAATGTGCTAGCAAAATAAGAGCCTGAACGAACTTGAGCCGATAAATTATAGCAAGTTCAAGATTTGACTGGTCCACTTTAGTATTTTAGGAGCTGGCTCCAAAATAATTTGTGAGGTTAAGTGCCTGGCGGTTTTAACGGTTTATGCCCATTTGTGTTTATGTGTTTTATTTATAGGGAAATAGGGCTTTAATAATGACCGAATTTTCACTGGGTTATAGAGAAGTCATTCCAGACCAAGCCCTATTCGAAAAATGGACCGAAATCACCTTAACTACAGGTACCATAAGTTTGCATATAAATGTGATTTGAATCTGTTTGTAAACATTTACTTTATTTAAGGGGGCACTCAAAGTACATTACAAGATATTAAAGTAACTGAAAAAGCCAATGGGTATAGTTATTTGGACTCCACAAAGCATTACACAAGAAATCGATTCATATATTGGTAAGGACATTTTCCTGACTTGTTTTAGGTTATTATTTGTTCTCTTAGTTGATTTGAGACCCTTTTTAGTAATCAATTTCCAGATTTTTTGCTTTGTGCAAACACTTTTATTATAAACCAGCCAATCTCTATTTCAAAAAAATATTTTTTTTTAATAAAAGCAATATACAATAGAAAATATTACCAGTATTTTATTTATTTATATAATTATTTTGTTTATGTGTTGTGTAAAATTTATAGTACTAAAAGAATATTCTAAACATACATTATTTTTTAGGAGAATCAACTCGGATACATTAGAATTAATAGAACAAAGTTTAGACATAAATTTAGCAGGAAATAGAGTCCGCTACAGATTCACAGACAGTCCTATTATTAATGGAATATCAGTTCAAGAGACTGAAGATAATGTGGTTATATTGGTTCCTACTGTGTGTAGTGTTCATAGACTAACTTTTCTGCACCCATCGAAGTTTCACAAACAAGTAAGAATTAATAGTTATTACCTAAAAAATAAAAAAATAATAAACATGTGAAATAGCTGCCTTGTTTATTTTTTCCTGTAGAATCGGAAAAAATACTTACAAAAATTATTTTTATTAAAACAAAAGAGACAACATATAAAATTAATATTTTTTCAAGCTACACCTTATCAGTGGGCAGTTCTTTTTATTGAAATTGTTTTATTAATAATATTAATATAAAATAAGTTTCACTTTTACTTTAAAGACGTGATAGCTGGCTTATTTAACAACTAAATATATTTATAAATGTTATTATATTGGTTATGACAATTTATATTAGCGTGTTTCGTTTGACATTAATCATATTATAGCGTCATCATTTTATTTTATTACTATAAATAATGTGGTAGATAATAGCATATAAGATATACAAAATAAGTGAATTTGGAAATTACTTTTCTTTTTTTGTTATGCATGCAAAATTTAATAAATTTGCAGAAATTTCTAAAACTTTACATCCCTTCCTCTGCATCCAGCACAAAGTGGGATGCCTCGTTAGTTTTGTAACATTATATGCTTCTAATAATTTTTATTTACCCCAGAAACAAAACAAATTTTAAAGCAATAGCAAATAGTGTATAAAAAATTTCCTAGAAAAAGTAAAAGTAAAGCATTTCATATTTTACCTATTATTTAAAAAAATACATTTATATTTTATCAGGGTAAGTATTTAATAAGTTGATTTCTAACTGTTATAATTTTTTTAATAAGAAGATAATAATTTGACAAAACCAGTAAGACATTACTAACCCCCCAAAAAATAGCAGTTTTGTAAATAATTAATACAAAACTTTGTATAATACCTTTTTAAATGTGCCTATTCTTACATTATAAATTATAATTATTAGATACATTGAGAATTTTTTTATTATTATTTTTTTAATTATGTTAAAATCTACGTTAAAAAATTTAAAAAAAAATTAATAGTGTAAATAGCAGGTTACTTAACATTTTGATTACCATGTCAGTCAAAAATGACCAACAGTGACTTTGTAATTGGAGCCACAGCCCAAACACCTAATCCAACGGTTGGCGCCGAGGAAAAAAATCAACAAAATCTTATGAAAGCGACCATTTTCAACTTCAAGGTGTAACAATTAAACCCCGTTATGCAACAAAGAACCAACCAACATTTACATTATTTGGTGAAAATGAAGAAAAACAATTAAAATTTTCATCTAAAATATTTATTAAACAAAATTTTTAAATAAATTTAAAAAATTTCTAAACAAATTTTGTTTTATAAATTTTTCAGGTGAAAAATTTAATAGTTTACATTAATTTCTACAAATGGTTGGTTTCTTGTTGCATAACAGGGTCCAATTAATATTGTATCGTGTTTGAACACACCATCATGAAAGCGACCATTTTCAACTTTAAGGTGTAAAATTAACCCCGTTATGCAACAAAGAACCAACCAACATTTACATTATTTGGTGAAAATGAAGAAAACCAAATAATATTTTCATCTAAAATATTTATTAAACAAAATTTTTAAATAAATTTAAAAAATTTCTAAACAAATTTTGTTTTATAAATTTTTCAGGTGAAAAATTTAATAGTTTACATTAATTTCTACAAATGGTTGGTTTCTTGTTGCATAACAGGGTCCAATTAGATATTGTCATGTGTTTGTAACTACTTACCACAATCTACTTATTATACTTTTAGGGTTTTTGTCCATTTTTTAACATAGGTTATATATTTTTTATTATTACATTTACCCTTTTTTAAGTATTGTTATTTCTTACCACGGTATAACGTTTTGCTAAAATAAACTGATTATTTACTACATCTTTGAGTTTTTTGGCTACTTTTCTTATTTGACAAGTAATTGTAAATATTACAAAACATGACAATAATTTTCAAGACCGGCCAATAAAGTATTATCATTTTAATAAAGTCTGTTTTTTTCTCAAATTTATTAAATTTAAATACCAAAAAAATGTAAAAGGAATACAGAAATTAAGATGCGATAAGCCATGTCAGTCATAGCTGCCTAACATAGATCCAGTAGAGAAATACCCATAATTGGCTCCACAGTCAAACTGTTAAGTAATTAAATACCTATAATATAATTTAAATGTTAATTTCATTCAGTTTAATAAAATTATCAGAGGCATTTGGGTTTATAACTATCTTAGGTCTATTGCTTGCATATCAATATTTCCATGACATATTTCAGCCCACCACTCATTAAAACACATTAAGTAATTTTGGAAGATAATTAATTCATTTTATTAAATTTGTTGGATCCTCCCACTTTTTGTAATCAATATATGCAACTGTATGTTCTTTTATAATTAAGAAAGCTGACAAATATGTTAATAGAAAAAGTTAGTAGCGTTAGAGTTACTGTAGAGATATAGAAAAAAAAACATTTTTTTATGTCATTTATGTTTCATATCATTTTATCCATAAGCCATAATTCAGCGAATAGCTTCGACTTTTGTGTGAAGGAAGTGGTCGCATGTCTGTATATTGACATGAAAAGGTGCCGGTTTAATAAAAACTATATCTTTGCTAAAATTTACTTTTCCTTTTTCCATTTTTTTAATTTAAATTGAGAATTTCTTATATAAATTAAATTAGTGCTTTGTTACTAAAAATGAATATGAAATCATTTTTATTAATATGTATAAAAAAATGAGACCCTATCAAAAAGTAAGGTGCTTATTTTTTTTGCTTCAATTCAATTAATTAAGTTTTTTTTCGGATTCTACAGGAAGAAATACACCAGATGGCTATTTTACATTTGATTTTTATATATGAGCAAAGCCACAAATATGGCCCGTTCAGTCCTCTCTGGATACCTCTTGCCGTTAAATATTTCTGGTTTTTAATTGAATGATTAAAAAGTTTTTGATTCCTCTATGTTCTAATTTTTTTAGGATGAGTTGTTAGGCAGCCATCCCAATTTGGCTGCACCGTCCATATTTTCTAAAGCAAATGTGGTTGATGCCAGAAATCCTAACAGTTTTTATGTATTCAATAATCCCAGCACTGCCAGTAAGTACAAAAGGTGTTAAAAATATACACATACCTTTTAAAGAATGTTGTCTATACAAACATTATAGGTAAAAAAAAATAAGTATTTTTTTTGTTCTTTTTTAGTTGATCAACTTCCAAATATAGCTAGTTCCTTCTACAATATAGACACTGATGAGTCCATTTTTATTTTATCATATCCTTCCTCAGAACTGTTACTTATTAAGTTGAACTCACAAGGCCAAACAATTTGCATAGAATTAAAAGGAGAATCGATTATGCCCAGATTTTTATCTGGATTGACAGAAAAATTTAGGTGAGATATCCCTTCTGTGGAGATAGTTTAAATATACCTTTTGTAATATTTATTGTAAAAGAAAATATGAACCAATAAAAAGTAAGATTTTAAATTAAAATTTAATATAGTAAGGAGTATTGGGGATAATTTTATTACAATGGTAAAATATATGAAATGTTATCAGATTTTTACTTAGGTGTTTATATTTCTCATATTTTTGTTACCAGAGACGAGACTAAATGAAATAGAGTTTGAGAGAAAGGATTTTCGTCGAAGCGAAAGTCATTTTCCCTCGAGTCCACAAAATAAGGCGAAAGGTTGGCTTCTCTGGACCGCCGCAACACTAGCTTTTACGTCGTTTTTTGTCTGGAATTATTTAGTTTCTTTATTTAGTTTTGAGTTGTTATTGTTATTATTTATATTTTAGTTTTTTGAGATTTTATTATTAGCTTTTTCCTAACAAAAAAAGATTCTGACTTACTTTATTTTTCTTTTTTTCAGATCCAAAAATAACGACGCAAACCAAATTGTTAGTACGTTAATCCAAGTGATTGATTATGAAGTGTATGTTCTTACCTTGGCTAGAAGTGGTCACCTTAAATTTTGGTCTTGTAAAAATGGACAGTGCGTCGCCGCCATGGATATTTTGACAGAAACTGGGGATTTTGGCAGTAGATTACAAGATGCAGTTTTAAAAAAGGCCGTTGGTAGTCAAGACAGTGACTGTCCTTTAGCAATTTTTATGAGTTTTCCAAATGGATGCCAGTTTCATATTTTAAAACCAGTGATAAATTCTCAACAAATTAGAATTAAAAGAATAAATACACTGACATCACTGGAGGTAAGAATACTATATGTATTATATCATATACCTTGTCAAGCTACTCAAAGTTTTGTGCTAGAAAATGGTAATGTCAATTTTAAATTAACATACAGTGTGGCCAAAAAAAGTGGTAGATAAGTAAAAAGCTTTTTAAATTCTGATTTCTTAGAAAACTGAATATTTAAACAAAGTTGGCGTAGTTAATGTTGGAGCTATAAGACTGTGACATACAGACCGACATGATGAAGTTATAAGTAATCTGAGCTGCATTTAAATGGTCCATAGTCATTTTTAGGATTTATTTTTTGTCTCTGAATTCTTTCTCAAAAAAAGTGTGTTTTTTTAGAACGATTTAATAGACTTTTGCATTCAGTCTAATCGAATATGGTCAGCTTGGCGTACCTCCGACGATGATTGTGTCGTATACACTGCGTCACTTACATCAAGAACTTGGACGCCAGTGATAAAGGAGGTTATACACGACACACAAGGTAATAATACTTTTTGTTTTTTTTAAGTTTTCTTTGTTAAAATACTAAAAACGTTTCAGTTTGTTTTGTGATTATTTTCAAATGCATATTAACAGATTTTTGATATGTGGAATTATGTGATTTTATAAATTAGGTTTGATGTTCTTTTCTGTGTTGTCTAATGGTGAGATTCTGTGAGATCCAATAGTGTTTTGTGTATTAAACACAGTATAAAAAAGCTGGTATTTTGGATAATCTTGGCTAATATTTCAAATTAATAGTCTTATTAGTTGTTTGTTAAGCTTGTTAATAATGCATATCTTTTTTTATTAAAGAGCAAAAATTTATTTAAGGTTTTAAAATGAAATTTTATAAATTATTTGGGCCTTATACTTAAATTTACAGGTCCTCAAACAACGGGAGAAAGTGATCCAAGGCAAATTTACTTACAACATTTATTCCATCCTGGAAGGTTTCCATTGCATATTATCAACAAATCGCTGGGGATTTATAAAAAATCGAATCTAATGGGTTCAGAAATTAATCTTACCTCAGTTGCGGCCTTAAAACAAGCAATTTGTCTGGCAATAGAAAGTGAAATACATAAATGTTTCTCGGATGCCGAAGTCAGTGATGATGAATATCTGGAATATGCAGAATGGTAAGCAGTAGAATCCAATTTTTTGTCTTAAGACATTCAACAAGGTTTAAAATTATAAAGGAAGTTTTTGCTATTAAATATATTGTAAGGTAATTTTTTAGTTCACCGCTTATCAATCCTGTCTTAAAACCCAGTGATTTATTTCTATTTTGCACAACTACTGTCTTGTTCAAGCTTCTTGCCTTTTTAGGTGTTGGCAAAAATTCTACTCTTGTTGCATCCAGTACCACCAAGCCAGTTTAAGACCATTAGGTCTGATGCTTCTCCCTCAGAATTCTGGAGCTGCTTTACTTAAAAAAGCGACCTTTTCTTTTTTGCGACCTATGGAACCTTTGGAGCACATGACGTTGTGCAGCGAGTACATGTATAAAGATCAGTTTGTAAATTTTGCTCTTTTAGGAGAAGGTAAATAATGATTTTCTAGCAAAACGATTTAATACATAATGTATAGGATTTTTGTTTATATTTTGACCCTTATTTATACAAGTTATAATAAGATATAAAAGTAATTTTTATTTTATTTTGTGTATTTTTCTGTATTATTTCAAAACCATTGGGCCAGCAGACGTCAAGTATTTTATCAAAGCTATAATTTTTGCTCAGCGACACTCTTATATCTACAGTTCATAAGTATGCTCGAGCTGGAGACAAGATTTCGCTGTCTACCCAGTTGTTATAACTGCTGAAATAAACGATAAATATAACCTCTGATGTTATGATAAATAACATATACAGGATGTCCTAACTCTATTTATACACTAAATATCTCTGCCCCTGTAATGATACAGAAAAAAACGTAAGATACAAAATGTGAGTTTAGTCAACACTAATTTTATTAACATTATTGGTAAGTATACAGGGTGTCTCAAAAACAGAGTTTTAATTATTAAGTACAGTTCTTAATCGGCCTTTTCACTTTTTGAAATCTCACCCAGCTAGACTTGTTGGGAATAAAAGACGTGCTTTTTCCTTTTTTTTTTTTGTTTACATAGGTGCTTCAAAAACTGTTTTATTAAATCATAAAAATTTTTCGTTTTTTCGAATATCTCAGCCGCATTAAAAGATTTTTTTAGTTTCGCATGCGCCAAATTAAAGGTCTTCGAAGCGCGGATGAAGCACAATTTTTTTCAAAATTTTTTGTCGGGAAATTCAATTTTTTTAATGTTTAATATTTTTTAACAAAGCCTATTAATCCAGGTTATGATAAAAATATATATATATATTTTATGTGTCCTTAGTAGATCTAGCTTCATGAATTTTTTTAATAATTTTTGAAAGGGGGTCAAAAGAATCATCAATTTTTTTTGCCATCTTTTGATATTTTTTAGAAAAACTTTCAATTTTATTATTATTTTTTATTTTTCTGTATAAGTTTCAAATAACTTTTGGATTGAAAAGATTTAAGATGAATTGGTAAAATGTTTTTTTTTTAATTTGCCCCTTCTTTTTAGTAATATTTCAAAAAGTAGAGGCAAATTTAAAAAAAAGTCGTCTTTACCAGTTCATCTTAAATCTTTTTAATTTAAAAGTTACTATTAAGAAAAATCAAAAATAATAATTAAATTGAAAGTTTTTTTCTAAAGAAATATCAAAAAATATAGATTTTGAATTTTTTGACCCACTATTACCCTCTCAAAAATTATGAAAAATTTCATAAAGCTGAATATATTAAAGACACATTACATATATTTTTTTTATCATAACGTGGGCCAATGGGCTTTTTTAAAAAAGTTTTTAAAAATTTTAAAGCCTAAAAAGAATTAATTTTCCACCAAAAATTTTTGAAAAAAATTGTGCTTTATTCACGAGACCTTTAATTTGGCGCAAGCAAAACTAAAAAAATCTTTTAATACGGCTGAGAAATTCGAAAAAACACTAAAAATCTTCATGATTTAATAAAACCGTTTCTGAAGCACCTACGTAAAAATTAAAAGGGAAACGCACGTCGTTTTATTCTCAACAAGCTTAGCTGGGCATTTCCCCCCTTATGCGCCAAGGCCGTTTTCTTACCTGTCGCACTTGAGTGGTTCTCGCGACCAAGCTTAGCTAGCTTCCACCTCCCACCAGCACCTGGCTCTTAAACTACAATAAACAAATGAAAATTAAGAAAAGTGAACACACGCTGTGTTATTTTAAATGCAACATGCTGTATATTTTAATATGATAGCAACTGATTAAGACAAATTAAAGCGGGTTTGGGAAGTCCATCATCAATAGTTATAAATCAAATAAATACAAGCTTCTGTAAACACATTGTGCTGTTGAAATAGTTTTTAAGTATTTAAGAGTTGTTTTTTTTTTCGAAAGAGGCTACAAGATAATATGTAAAAATTATATTTTTTTTGAATTTGTATACAGTGTTCTTTTTTTTTAGAAGAGGATCTTATAGATGACGTGTTGATACTCTTTGAGGTTATAGTTTATCTAGATAAGCAATTGAGTGACAGTTTTAAAAATGCTTTTGAGAGCGAGCTTGGTAACTTTACTGAAACCTGACGTGGTCTTGACAGATTTATTGGAAACTTTAAGAACCGAAATGGAACATGAGGTAAATATAATAATGAGAGTAAGGAAGATCAGGTTGTCATTATTTTAGGTTTTGCATTTGCAACTTCCATTTCTAAATATTTTTTATTTTAAGCTTATTATTTCTTTTACAGTACAACAATATGTGCGACCTAGCCAACACCATGTTAAATCAATGCACGGATCTATATAGGGCGATCCATAAAGTTCTTGAACTGCTTGGGCAAGACAGTTCTCCAGCACATCCAGATAATGAGATAAATCCAGCAGCTTTGCACTATTTTAGCAGTGCCTTGGGTGTGTCTTTTGTTTCTTCGTGTTTAAGACAACAGTGTCAAAATAGGTAAAAACTAAAATAATATATAGAAATTTAGAAATAGTTATTTATTTATGCCGCATATTAAACCAGTAAAAAATATTTTAAATGATTTAGCTTTGCACTTACTTTTAAATATAAGTATACATGATTGGTTAGGCAAAAGCTTGCATGCCATATATATGGTATGGCCCCAGATTGAGAAGAGAACGACAACAATTTCCCCTGTTCCACTTCCAATACGACGACGGACGAAGGCGATTGTTGGCTGATGCATGCAGGGGGATGCTGTACAAGCGTCCAGCTATTTTTGACAGTGTTGCCATTTCGTAAAATATTTATTAGCAATTTTGGAAACGCTTTAAATATCATACAATTTATAACACTTTTCAATTAAAAATAATCGTTCAGCGAGCGAAGCTTAGAAGGGCAATGTCTTCATTAAAATGATAATGCTTTATTTGTAGGATTACTATTAATTTCATTATTTTTTAAGAATGTTCATGGGTTTATTTTTTTTAATAGCAGTTTCTATTTTATTTTTAGGCTTAAGCATGATAAAAATTCAACAACCATTTAATTACTGTTGTATTAAGTCCAACAGTGATTAATATGAGCACATAAAAATGAAAATATCATAAAAAATCTCTCAAAAATGGGATTGACAATGACTCCTTTAACCCCTGGGGTCTGGCTGATACTGCCGAGTTTGAAGGCTACTGCGTAGCACACACATCGCGTTTAAATTATTATCGCCTATACGTTTCTTTTTTTACTTTATATTTGTAACACAAAAAAATATTGTTTCAGAATAGGCATTTGACTAAGGCAAAGAAAGTATTATGTTTATTAAAATTTTTAAATTGAGAAATATGTATTTATCATTAAAATTTTTACTCTGACATTGGTTGCCCTTGTGAATGAAAAATAAACGATTTACATATTACGTGATACATAAAGAAAACTTTACTTAAAATACAACTTAAGAAAGCATATCCTAAAAAAATATCTTAATCACTTTCAATAGTACATTTTCTGTGATTTAAAGTAATTTGCGAAAATTCCCACAAAATGGGAAATTTTCCTCCAGTTGTCCGCCCGAATGCCCTTCCCGCGGTATTCTCTTCTTCCTGTTGAGCCGGTAGAAGGAGAATCGGCCACGGCACGTTTTCTGTCTGACTTTATTTCACTCAAGCCTTTGCCTATTAAATTGAAAGCCCTTGTCTATTAAATTGACATCTCCTTTTATCGCACCGAAAATCTCTGCATGCAAGAAATTGGTTTGCCAGCCGTGTATAGTATATACTGGTATTTTAAGAACAGTATATTCTTAAAATACTTTAAAAGTATCCAAGTTACTCTTAAGTAAGTAGTACTATAAAAGTATCTAAGATACTTCAGATGCTGCAAATGTATCTTGAATACTTTAAAGGTATATAAAATACTTTTAAAAGTAGCTCCTTTTTACTGTTTTGTGCCTACTAACTCATTTGGAATGGTTATGTATTTTATAACTGAAGTTTGGTTGTCCAACTCACGGTACTTTAATCCAACCAATGTTGATTGGTGGGTTTAAACAGGATTAGATATATGCAGTACTGCAGTCTTCTGGCTTATTACAAAAGTAAAAGGGATAACATATAAAGAGTCGTCGGGAAAAACGATGAAAGTCAATTTTTGGTCCAAAATAAGCAAAAAAACTCTTAGAGTTACAAAATATATTCGCTGGCCGAGCGTAAGTGGCAATAATGCTGAAGTTCCAGTTTTATCACTGATGGTCTGCCCGTCCTGGCGTCGCGTGATTCCTGTAGAAATTGTTTATTTTTTTAGTTTTAGTAAATATTTACTAAAGTAGCGATTTATTATCGAAAAAAATAAATGTTAGTGTAATTTTTGAAAAACCGACTGACGTGGGTAACGAAAAAGCGGTCACTGAACAAACATAAAAATGGCATAAGATAGGTATTATGTAAAAACTGTTTAAGAAAATTTACTTTACAAATTTTTGGCTTTATTAAGAGATAGTATATTGAAATATAAATAAATTAATAGTAAAAAACATTTTTAAAAACAAGCTTGCTCAAAAAGAAGAAAATAATCTTTAAATCAAACCCATCAATTTATTACATTAAACAATTTATATGATACAAGAGCTTGTCGCAGTATTTATCTATTTTATAAAAGAAAATATCTTTTTTCTACAGTTACTTATGTCAAGATCAAGTTACATATTGTATTCTTCTTAATCTACACAGGTAAATTTCACAACAAGCTTATATTATATCATATAAATTGTATAATGTAAAAAATTGATGGGTTTGATTTAATTTTAAGTTTATTTTCTTTATTTTAGAGAATGTAAATAAAAGCTTGGATTTAAAAATGTTTTTTAGTATTTATTCATTTTGTTTTTTTTATGCCTAGACATGATTCTAAGTCTTTTTATCACCAAACTATCCCTAACTTTTACGAAGTTATAAATCTTTAAAATTGGTATGGCGGCCATCTTGTTTTTTGCCATTTTGATTTTTTCACCTTAAACCCTTTCATTTGATATCCATATTATCGATAACCAGAACTTATCAAAACATGTTGGATTTATTGTGACGTCATTTTATTTTTCGTATTCTTCTCAGCAAACCCTCTTATTTAATACCCATTGCATGGGAGAGCATAAAAAACAACTAGTCCGTCGTCTTGGGCGGTCCACTATATTGGATGTAGAATGACTTCACTTAGCTAATCATGCATTGTCATTCAAACTTCAAACTAAACGTATATGCATAATTTCAACTCAATCGGTTGAGGATAACTGCTTTAAAATTTAGTTGCATGATTTGACCCGAACAAACATTGCAAGTTAAATAAAAGCTTGTAAAAACACTCTATTTTAAATTATATTCATCGTTTTTCCAGCTTACTCTTCATATATTTTGAATAATAGTTAAAAACAAAAAGGGTAAGGTACTGAGAGTTTATAATTTATTAACTAATGAAGTTAATGCTTCAGTGGAAGTGGCAGTTTTTTTAGCTGTCTTAAGATATATGAATTTAGAGTCGAATTTTTATCCTATTAGTTTAAAAACGACCTTCTATGTTGTACACTGGAAATATTAAAAATTTGATTTGATAGATTTAGATAAAGCAGAATATGAAACGTTGACTATCAATCAGCAAGAACTGTTTAATGGTTATTATCTGTAGTTTTCGAATTTATTATAGTAATACCGCTTTATTATTATTACTTTTTTTAGGTTTTCTGCCTGCCGTCAACTGCTCCTCATCTGCCATATTCTAGTGAAAAATGAGTCGTTAGAAGCTAACATAAAAAAGACGATTCATTCCGTTTGCAAGCCTGAAATAATTTATTTGACTCAAGCTAATTATATCATGTTGTGGTTAACGAAATTACCTGCATTAAATAATGTACCACAGTAAGTAAATAATTAAAATAAAATGTACACTTGCTTAAAAACTAGGCAAAGAAGATTACTTTAATCTATTTGGTAACTTTTTAAAAACTAAGTAGTTATTGTAAAATAATAAGGACGAAAATACCTTCTTTTTTTGAAAGTCTATACTTTATGTGCAGTAACTGGCGTGTTCATCTTTTTTTTTAGAAAAATTAATTTCTGACAAAAATAGGAATGTATAATAAAAATGCTGCCTAAGTTAAAGTAAAATTTACTGGGTGCCCAAAAAATAATAAAGCGTGACTCAAACTGAAAAAAGTTTTTTATAGTATATGAACTTGCCAAGATAGTTTTTTATCTTTAAGATTTATTTGGTTAGTAACCTTACTTTATTAAAAAAAAACTTTATTTTTTCTAATTTAAGACCGGTGTTCTTAAAAAACAATAAAATACACTAGTAGAGCGTTTTTCGGTAATCCAGCCATCATCCGTGCCATCTTTCAAATTATTTATGATTTTTTAAATTATCTTATTTTTTTGGATTTTAGAAACACAAAATACTAAACTAATAATAATTCAACAGTAAGATAAAAACTGCCGAGGTCAACCACAAATCTTATTGCATCTTTTATTTTAGGGAATCGACACTTCAACGTCTAACTCCACTAAAATTAGCTCCAGCTTACAACATAAGACCAAATGGGTCGGTCTTTTCACTTCTGGAACTTTTTACTTCTTCAACAGGTGGTCACGAAGCAAGAAAAATGTTTGCCAGGATAAATTATAATGGGGAAGCTATGGCACATTGGCATCTAAGTTTGTTGCCCTTTACGACTCACTTAAGGCATATATTGTATCCTTTTTATTTTAAAATCGTATGTGTCGTTAATAGTTTACAGAATCTCATATATGCTTGATGTTCATGTCAAATGACCAAGATTGTTGTACAATTCAACGTTTTTAAAAAAATAGAGGTGATGATGGGTTTGAAGTCTAAAGGTCCCCATAGACCTTGTTTTTTTTTTAAGCAAATTTGATCGTTGCGATAAAAGGCGTCGATTAACATTCAGTTTGTGGGCGATAACCTAAAACAAGACCGTCGGTAAAAATTTTGGCCGCGCTTGAAATCTTAATCGTCGATTCGTCCGGCTTCGTTTAAAAACGAAGTGTGTACCAGAACGTTTTTTATCGTCATTCTCGTAACAAATAAAGACTTATTAAGACGGCTTAAAATTCAATTAAATCTAGGGAAATAAGAGTTTTAATCGGCTGACTGAGCAGTCTTAATCGGCGATTAAGAAGGTTAAAAAGAACGATAGTGTGTGTGGCACTTAACAAAAGATAAATTGCAGCTTATTTTAAAACATTTTTTTAATAAAGATTAAAAAAAAATAGATTTTATTAAAAAAAAATTCCGGTATTTTTGAAATGATACGAATATTCTAATTCTGTTAATTTAATTTGTTAATTTTCTTTACATTATTGTGGAAAACTTTGGCACAAATTAATACCCCGCACAGAAACATTAAGTGAAAACTGAATAGGGTCATATTTGTGGCTGTAGTTTTTTTTTTCGAATCTAAAAGGATACCTAAAAAAATTATTTGAATTGAAACCAAAGAGGTACGGCAGAAAATTAACTTAATGGGTTCATTTTAAAAAGTTATTTATTTATTCTGTATGTTTCAAATAAAAATATTTTATATTTATTTTTAGTAACAACCAGATTATATTGATTATATGTTTCACTTTTACCAATATGTATTGAAAGTAGCAATAAATATTAGACTCTCAAAGAATATTAGCTTTTTCTGTTTTGGCATTTCAGTTATTTATTGTTACCTTTTGTTATTTTATAATTTAAATTGCAAATTTTTATAAAAATTAAATTACTTCTGTTGTTACTAAAAATAAATGATAAATCCTTTTTATTGAAACGTGTCCAAGAAAAAAAAAGACGCTTTCAAAAACAAACCAATAAATAAGGTGACCCATTAATAAAATTTAAATTTTGTGTTGTATCTCTTTTGTTTTATTTTCAATCATTTTCTTAAGTGTTCTTCAGGATTATACAGAAGAAATACAGAATATAGTTATATCACAGTATGTTTTAATGAGGATAGTCATAAATATGTATCTGTTCAGTCCTTGTTCGATGACCCTAAAAATAGGCGTTATCTATTACAATTTCCACGATTCAAATTTGAAACATCCCATACAGAGTTCGGCGGTATGGAAAATTCTTTAAATACCAAAGAAAAATTATTTCTTTGGCGTCTGACTGTTATATCACAGGTCGAATGTGCTCCTTAATAAGCTTTTTAGGTGGCCCCTTAAAAATGGAACAGTATTGGCCGAATGGTTAGTCAGCAGCGGTCAACATGTCTGGTTACAGCAATATGTAAGATTGCTAAGCACATGGTGTGACTGGAATATTTCAAGCTGTAAGTTACATATATATTTGTATATACAATGACATTTGTCCCATAAGTAGGTGCTTTTTCTCTCTGTTATTTACTGTGAACTTTCTACAGCCCTACCGACGAGACCAGTGAGTTATATTTTTGTGTATAATTTTTAGGCAAGTTTCTTTTGGGTGTGTCGTTCCTAACAAGTGCGGAGAACTATAAAGCACTTGACCTATTCGAAATTGCTGCCAAAGGAATTTTTAGCGAGCCTTCTTACAAGATAGGATCCTGAAAGGGCAGAAGGGCAGCACAGCCAATATATCATATTATTTAAAGGTATAAATTAGATTTCTTTTTAATTTGTTACATTTTAATGTTTCTACATAATGTTAAATTTGTTACAGCTGTGATCCCTTTAAGTCAAAGACTAGGGTGGTTTCTTGGATTTTTGTTACAGTATTTTTAAATATGTATGAGTTGACTCGATAAATAAAAAATAAGGTGTTCATACCGTAATATTTTAGAAAAACTTAAATATGATCTGATTGGTTTATATCTACTGTTGCTCTGTAGTTGCCACCATAATGTAAGAAAACAAGGTGTATGACTATGCAACCTTTTTGAACACACAATCACGATTCTGATCCAAATCTGCCATATTGTGGCGCGGCAATTCAAATGATATTAATCAATTAAACAGAAATAAATATATAAAGCCCATAAAATTTAGTTATATTTTATTATAATTAAGTCGTATAAGTGGTTTATCCCCAATAAGCGTTAAGTGTTCACTTTTTTTTATGAAACACTCGGGTTTAAAATGTACTGAACAGACTCTTGCTGAAACATGTATGAAAAATCATGACAAATGCAATTGCTTAATCTTAGGATGATTGAAAGACTTGATTAACATTTTGACATTTATTTGACGCTCACAGAAATCAATCCACTGCTTCGCTCTTTTGTCTTTTGGTATATAAAAGTACTATAAATTTTCATATTTTGTTTTGTCCAACGAATTCTTGGATGTAATTAAAGTAAACAAAAAGTGTGTGGCTTTAATATAATCAAAGGGAAGGGCGGGAGAGTTCTTGTAAATAGACCTCACCAGCCAATGATTGTATTCTACAGAGGTAGGCTCATTTTGCAATGTTTATTTGTCTTCTCCAATCCAACTACACTACTTTAATAATCGCAACTTGTTCAACAAAATCACATCAGAAAACAGAAAACTCTTCAAAACACACAATATCAAATGGCCAAATAAACATAAACAAAACGATTCAGCACCGGTGGTGACATCACAGCTGGTCACCGCTCCCCGCTGAATTTTCCAACGTTGGTTAAATGGAACTAAGTCATCCTTTAGTATATAATCGTTGATTAGAACTGTCATATCAATACATTTTTATATTTAAATCGATGTTGCTTATATTAACACAAAAACCAATGTTTTTGAATACATTTATTACATTTTTAAGATAATTTCCTAATTTTGATTTTTGAGATCTGGCAATTTGTTTACGTTTTTCCAAAACAAAAACAAAAAGATCACTATACCAAACAGTTGTTCCTTGGTATTTTTACTGCAGTTATGGCAATTTTTACACTGCAACCTGGCATTTTCCAATCATTTTTACATTAACTTCGATAATTCAAAATTTGCTGCATTAAAATTAGTTGACTTAATGTAAACAAACAAAGGACATCATGGCGGATTTGGATCGGCGCAGTTAGAGTACGAATTTTGATCACTCTATCGTACACATTTTGTTTGTTTAAATCATGGTTTCCACAAGTTATAAAGCACCCTATATAATAGATTTATCCTTTTTTAGGTTATTCAACTGTTTGAACTACACAAAGCTCGAGATTGCGCCATCGAAATGGCCAATGCTGCTTTGAGTAGAGTGGAACCGGATAATCCATTAGTAGCTACTCTTTATTCCATTACATTTAAACACCATTTGGCTTTAAAACACTACGAGAAAGCATTTTACGCTTTAAAATCAAACCCGGATTCTGAGAGAAAAAAGATAATTTGAGAGATTTGGTGAAGACGCTATTGGATGAGAGAAAATTTGATGTCTTATTAAGGTTTACATATGGAGGTATGGTAAATGTTTTACATTTGATTAATTAAACAGGAAATCAGGGAGTTGACTAAAAATACAGGGTGTTACTTAATGGTATGTCATAATTTGAAGGAGGCATTCCTGGATCGATTTTAAGTCGAAAAGTTCTATAAACGTGGGCCCTAAAATGCTTAGTTATTAGATACAGGGTGTTAAAGTTTTATTTTATTTTCACTTTTTTAAAACATTTTTCAAAGACGGTTTGAGATATTGAACTGAATTTTGGCACAGGATATTATGGCATAAAAACACACTTTTCAGATGTTCATTTAATTTTTTTGCAACCAGTGGCGTAGCTATGACGAATTTTCAAAACAATTTTACAAAAAAATACTACGCCATTGACTTGGGAAAAAATTATGGTTTTATAATAATTATCAATCAATTATAAACAAAAAATCCCTCTTTCATTTTTGCCGTAAAACTTACCGTTTGGGAGAAATCGTTAATTAAAAAATGTCTTATGTACCCAAATTGCATCTTGAAAAATTATTATTGAAATAAATCAAGTTAGCTTTGCTCGTTGCCAGCGATTGTTGTTTTGTTGTTGTAAACATTATGACACTGACGTTAATTATCATTCTTGACAGTTTGTATTTATTTCTCCTTCGATCTTAAAACGTGCATTTTGCTAGTTAAAAAAATGGTAAATTATTCTAATTTGGAAATGACACAAATGCATTTCCTTTATGGTCTAGCTAATGGTAATGCTGTGGAGCGCGGCGTTTGTATCAAGAAAGGTATCCTAATCGCGCTCTCCCAGATAGACGAACATTTATAAACATTCATCGTCGTCTGACTGAATCTGGCAGTTTTAAAGCTAATATTTCCGAGGGAAGGCCCTGACAGTTAGAACACCGGCAGTGGAGGAGCTGTCCTGCATGCAGTCGAAGAGGATCCAACCACAAGTACGCGAAAAATAGGTATGGCATTAAACATCTGCTACAAGACGGTATGGGAGATTTTAAGAGATTCTTTGTTATATCCTTTTCACATACAAAGGGTTCAGGCATTGCTTCCTAGAGATTATGAACCACGTACGCAATTTTGTAGATGGTATCTCCAAAAGTAACAGAAAATCCTCATTTTGATGCCAAAATATTGTTTACGGACGAAGCAAATTTTTCAAGAAATGCAATAACCAATTTCCATAACAATCATTACTGGGCCCAGGAAAACCCTCATGCGATTACAGAGACACATTTTCAGGAACAATTTTCACTGAACGTTTGGATCGGTATCGTATCCGACCATTTAATTGGACCATTTTTTTACCAGGACGCCTTAACGGACAGGATATTGTAATTTTCTCCAAAATGATTTGCCTTTGCTTCTTGAAAATGTTCCTCTTCAGTTACGGCAACAACTTTGGTTTATGCATGATGGCGCTCCCGCCCACTTTAGCATATTGGCTCGTGAGCATTTAAATAGAGCCTACCAAAATCATTGGATAGGCGTGGAGGACCACAATTTTGGCCACCTAGATCGCCTGACCTGAACAGCCTAGATTTTTATTTGTGGGGACACCTAAAAACATTAGTTTATCATACACCAATTGTGACATTAGAAGAACTCAGAAATAGAATTATTGACGGATGTGAAACTATCCGAAACACGCATGGAATTTTTGAAAGGGTTCGTAATTCAATGAGAAGAAGAGCAGAAGCCTGCATAGAGGCGAGAGGTGGTCATTTCCAACATTTTTTGTAAATTATGTATGTATTGTATTTAATTGTTATTGCTTTTTGTTCACTAGTTTGTAAGAAAATAGCTTAAAAATAAATATTTGAAAAATGTATTTAAAATTGAAAATAAAAGTTTAACACAATCAAGAATGATAATTAACGTCAGTGTCATAATGTTTACAACAACAAAACAACAATCGCTGGCAACGAGCAAAGCTAACTTGATTTATTTCAATAATAATTTTTCAAGATGCAATTTGGGTACATAAGACATTTTTTAATTAACGATTTCTCCCAAACGGTAAGTTTTACGGCAAAAATGAAAGAGGGATTTTTTGTTTATAATTGATTGATAATTATTATAAAACCATAATTTTTTTCCCAAGTCAATGGCGTAGTATTTTTTTTGTAAAATTGTTTTGAAAATTCGTCATAGCTACGCCACTGGTTGCAAAAAAAATTAAATGAACATCTGAAAAGTGTGTTTTTATGCCATAATATCCTGTGCCAAAATTCAGTTCAATATCTCAAACCGTCTTTGAAAAATGTATTAAAAGTGAAAATAAAATAAAACTTTTAACACCCTGTATCTTAATAACTAAGCATTTTAGGGCCCACGTTTATATGAACTTTTCGACTTAAAATCGATCCAGGAATGCCTCCTTCAAATTATGACATACCATTAAGTAACACCCTGTATATGAAAAGCCTTTGCATCCCCTAAAGGTTACTGTATGGAGTGTTTTATGTCATGGTGGTATCGTTGGACCATTTTTTTTCCAAAATGAGGTTGGAGATTCCGTTACAGTGAATGGTGAACAATATGGACAGATGTTGACAAAAATTTTATGGCCAAATTTGAATGAGCTTGATTTAGAAGATATGTGGTTCCAGCAAGACGACGCTACATGTCACACTGCTCATGGAGTGTCGCCATACTGCAAGAAAGTTTGCCTGGCCGCCAAGAAACTGTGATTTGACTTCTTTAGATAACTTTTTGTGGGTTTATTTAAAATATAAGGTTTATGCAAACAGGCCACAAACCCTTGATGCTTTGAGATTGAACATTAAACGCTGCATTCGTGAGATTACGCCCGATTTATTACACAAAGTCTTTGGATTGGATTCGTCGAATTCACTTGTGTACACAAAGCCGAGGTGGACATTTAAACGACGTGCTATTCAAAACATAAATGTTATCGATTGTACTTCAAGATAATATAAAAAGTGTGGTTATATCTGAAATCATATCTATTTTATTTAATTTTAAAATCATATCGTTCTTATTGGAAAACCCTTTCTGTATGTATGAATATATGTGGCAACACCGCCATGTATACTCCACTCCCTACATTTAACAGATGTATTGTTTGAAACTGCAGCGATCGTAGAATTCAAAAATTTGTATTTTTTCAGATATGGATGAACTATTTACTAGTATTTTGCTGACAAGAGCAAGAGCTACCGATGCTACAAATAATGTATTCTATGACTTTCTATATACTTACCAAATTAAAACAGGACCCACGTGTCATAGATTAGGTACGTTTTTTTTTTCTCAATTAGCTATAAGTTAAAAATATCATCATTATGTGCATACAACTTTTAAAAATAGCCACTATCCATACCGGGTGACAACGAAAAAGGCTACAGGTCTCCATCTGTTGAAGAAACAATATTTTTTACAGAAATTTGTTTGCCACTTTAAGATTTTTTTTATTATTTTAATTTTTATTTGATACTTTCTTAATACTACACAGCCTTGTAAATTCTCTGTTTAGTGACATATCAAAGGATTGCATAAATTCTTTAGAAACTGAAAATTTAGATGAACGTTACGAAAACCATTATAATGAAATTGTTAAAAGTCCCTGTTGATCCCAAATGTTCAAAAAATTTATACAAGGTCAAAGTTCGCAAAAATGAGTTTTTTTAATTTTTAGAGTAAAGGTTAGTTCTGGTTAGTTTAGATAGTTAGTATGAAACGGTTAGTTTCATGGTAAAAATAGCTTAGACAAAAATTGTAGATTATGCAATTGTCTACAAAAATTGTCCTTACACTTTTTCCCTAAAATTTACTATTTCTGAGAGAAAGTGATTGTAAAATTTACTAAAGTTTTATTCCTTATACTATGCACACGTTTTCAGTCCTCCTGTGAGGTAGTGTACTTAAAGCGTTTTTTTTTTTAACCTGGATTCCCCAGTAGGCCTGCTCCATGGTCTATTTTATTAAATCCTAGTAGAATAAAAAGTCTTATTCAAATCTATTTCGTCGTTGATGTAAGGATCTTCTGTTGGAGATATAGCATTTGAACCCGACTGGTCTTGACAACTGGTGCATGCTGGTGAACAAAATAAACCAACTTTTTTGCAGTTGCGAAAAATAGTATTAAGGTGCTGGTGGAAGTAGTGTGTGGAATGGTTTCAGTACATTATCAATAAGCTTCCAACCCCATTCTTCTGGGTTCAGTTGATAACCAAGCCACACTTAACCTGATAATATACTCAATCAAAATGTTGGTGAGCAGAAGCTAAGGTAATAGTTTTACTTATATTATGCATCCAATGATGTATGTAGGCAGTGTAGTCATGCATAGTAGAGGGAATAAAATAATATAGTAAATTTTAGAATCGCTTTTTCTCAGAAAGGGTGAACTTTAGAGAAAAAAGTGTAAGAACAACTTTTGTAGACAATTGCATGATGTAAAATTTTTGTTTGAGCTATTTTTATCATAAAACTAACAATTTCGCTAAAAATTCAAAAAAAACATTTTCGCGAACTTTGACCTTGTATATATTTTTTGCACACATGAGATAGATGGAGACTTCACAATTTTATTATAATGGCATCCCTAACGTTCATGTCAATTTTCAGCTTCTTGGGAATTTATGCAAGGGTACCCCTATTTTTCGGGCTAATATGAGTGGATAATTCAAGTATTAACATAATTATTTCTTTGACAATCTAATATTCTTATAAATGAAAATATAATGAATTTTATGTTAATAAAATTAATTATTTTATTTTAAGCCAACTGGCCAAAATACGACTCACAACTATATGTCCTATTTTAGTATTGAATTATTGTATCTATATATTTTAAAGATTAAATGACTAAACTATTTTAAAAATTGTTTGTCATCATATTTTTTATGTTACCATAATAAGAGGTAAGTAAATAAAGAGATGGCAATAATTAAAAAAAATTCTTACTGTCCTCCAAAAAGAATTTATCTAATTTAACGGAACATACCTTCCTGGATAGCAGTGGTGAATAGGAAAATATTGGTAGCGAATATTTTCTATGAATTTTTATAAATTGTAAACTCAAATTTTTGTCTCTTTGAGTATAAATTCCTAATTTTTTTTTTTGAAGCTGCGTCAGTGATGTATGAACAAGCATTTAGGTTGTCCAGCTGTAATACAGCCGAAGCATTAGAAAAGCAAGCTAAATGTTACTTAGCAGCTAAAAATGTTCTGCAATTGGTTGACCCACAGGTAAGTTTATCATTTTATTATTACTATAATCAGTATCATTTAATTTTAAAATATATCAAATGTTATAAATTTCTTTTTTTTTTGTAAATATATATTTTTAAAATATTTTTATTGGCATAGCAGACAAAAATTTCTCAATTTAAAAAAAATCTTTTATTAGCTTTAGGCATTTAAACCTACAACCGGATGCATACATAAATTGAGTTTTTTTTGCCTATAAAATCCATAACCTTTCTATTTAAAGGGTACTGGAAAGAAAAGAGAGTATCGAGTTTGCTTTGACTGCATTGCATGATCCTGATACCATGAAAACTATTTATTTTTAATAAGTTACAGTAGAATTATTATGAAGTAGATAGTGTGCATCTAATGTTCCTATCATTTATAATCCTTGAGGTATATGACCTGAACCACCTGTACTTTCCATCTGCAGAATCTAAAATTATGTTCAGGAAATACAATGTTTCTATCATTCATAGTTCTTGAGTTTATGGTCGACCGGCGTTCTATATTTAGAATATGAATCAAAGATCCATATGATTTTCTGTTTTGTAAAACTTGTTATTATTATCTATGTTTATAGATCGATTTAAATTGGCAAAAAGTAATAAAGGAGAAAAGGAACACCAAGCACTATTACACAATATTACACCAAAACTACTAAAAGGTTTTAAAAGCAGAAGGGAATACTAAGAACTATTACTAGACGTTACATGATTTTGATACTCTAAAAAGCAACAGATATTTTAAATCTCTCACATTTATATGAAGTAATAGGTAATGTACACCCAATGTTTCTATCATGTTTAGTTGTGAAATAGGCCAAACAGGTGTTGTCGAATCCGAATTAAAGATCACAGACGATTTTGATATTCTAAAAACTAATAAGTATTTATACTTACTTGCTGGAAAAAAGTGTGCACTCGTTGTTTCTATTATTTATAGTTACTAAGGTAGATGCTAGACTGGCGGTGTTAAATGTTACATCTGCCTTAAGGTATTGATTTGATTGCTTCACTAAGGAACAGTGCTATGTCTCGTTATATACCGTGATTCTAAGTGCTAAAGAAGATTAGAAGAAGAAGGAAACTTAATATGCTAATACATTGCGTTGCACATTTGAATGCCTAAAAAGTAAAGTATTTTGAATTACTTACACTTATATGAAGTAAGTAACATGCACCCATTACTGCTATCATTAATAGTTCCTAATGTATAATAATATGCTTGAATGCCCGTTTTTTGAATCTAAATTAGAGATATATGCAACTTTTCGTTTTTTAGTTATAATATATTTTATACAAAAAAGTTATATCTGCCGCCAATCTAACTAATGAAAAGGGTTGGGAGAGAAAAGAAACTTTATGTTACATAATTTTAATAACATAAAAACTAATTTTTAAATTAGTTATTTAAAGGGGGTAGTATGCACCCATTGTTCTTATCATAGCAGTTGTTGAGATATAATATGCTAGATGTAGGTTGTCCAATGTGAATCAAAGATCTATATGGCCTTTTAGAATTAATTTTCATTATTCTTCTAATGATTATATATCTCTGCTATGCCGATTTAATATATTTGTTGTTATTTAATAGGCACAAAAATGCATGATTTTTTTTCTATACTTAGTATGCTTGGGTAGTACGCCCCTCAGATCCAGACGAAGAAGAGCAGGAAGTAAGTTTAGAATCACTGGCGGGATCCCAGAAAGACAGTGAGGTATTCAGAATCAAGAAACAAGTTGAAGTCGTCAATGTGGAAACAATTAAGAAAGAGCTTATATTCTCATGTGCCAAACTTAAGTTGTCCCGATTTGATTCGGCTGCACCTTCAAATGTAACAAGTAAGGATACTTTTTTAATTAAGTACAGAGATTACGTTTACTGATTCTTGATTAAAGTCTTTATTAGTTTGTTGAGTTACCAACCTTTGGATGCTGGTGTCCACTAGGAAGTTTTAACTTTCTGCTTATTACATCTATAATGTAGAATACTCATTATTCTAACCAACGAACTCAAAGACTAGAATTAACGCAAACAAATTGCCAGATCTCAAAAATCGAAATCAGGAAATTATCTTGAAAATGTAATAAAAGTATTTAAAAATATTAGTTTTTGTGTTAGTATAGGCAACATCAATTTATTGATATGACAGTTCTAAGCAACGATTATAAAGGTTGGCTCAGTTACATTTAACCTACATTGGAAAATTTAGCGGGGAGCGAAAAGCGGCTGTTACGTCACCACCAGTGATGAATCATTTTGTTTACGTTCATTTGACCATTTGATCTTGTGTGTTTTGAAGGATTTTCTGTTTTCTGTTGTGATTTTGTTGAACAATTTGCGCTCCTCTCCCGGTCTAGTGACGTGGGTAGCTACCAGGTCCTTGTTACTGGAACCAGATGTTCTTTCTGAGGCCGCATCTCCGACCTTATCCTATGAAAACGGTCCTATCCGCTTTCTGTTTAAAACCAGGGAACCCTTTTTCCTATAAAGGCGGTTCTGTCCGCCTTCTGTTTGGATTCAGGGAACCCTTCCTAAGCACGGCAGAGCCCCGCATTAATGCAGTAAGGCTAGATACTCTGAGAGGTCGCCCGGTATCTCAGAGGCACCGTTGGAGACACCTGTTTAAGGCACAGGATGTCATTCACTCATCAGCATGGTATACTAACACCTTGAGTTAAAGCCTTGTGTTCATCTTAGCTTCGGATCCCGTTCCATACGGTGGCAACAAAAGAGTTGCCGATAACCAGCAACTCTAGCGCATGTTCCAAAAGATCCTACTGGGTCCAACCACAACGACGATGTGTGAACACAGCTAATGTTAAACCATACTACGATATGGTTTAACATTCTTATAAAATATTATACAGGGTGGTCAAAAAATAATTTCTAATATTATACATTATATTGCAAATAACTCTCTTATTTTAAATGGAACACCCCGTATTTGACTATTTAATATTATGCAGAATTTTATAACCAATTCATTAATATAGAGTTTGCCTATACTTAAAACCGTTACTTTTTTAATTATTTCGAATTTTGTGTAGTGCGTGCATTTAACACGTAATAACATAGTAATAACAATCATAATCAATAACACTAAAATCTTGGATTCCATTGTCTTTATTTGTTAATTGATACACAACGTTTCGGTTAGTGATGTATCTCCAACCGTTTTCAAGTGATAACTAAAACTATTCTTAAAAGCTACGACCTTATATACTATCCGTTGTTCACCGAAGCTTGACCGACTTGTCACGGTTCAGCAACGGCAGCCAGATATTCGGAATGTCTACACTAGGTTTGCTAAATACATTTTGATTGTTTGCAATTATTACAGCTTCTTTAAATTTTCTTTTCTTCCAGTGGGTTTCTTTATAAATAATTTTTGCTTCCGACCATTGTATACGGTGTTGTTTTGACCATGTGTGTTCGGCAATCCCTGATTTCGACGTTTCACCTCGTTCCGTATGTTTTTTGTGTTCTTTAACTCTAATTTCTAGTGGTCTTTTTTGTTTCCTCGATGTATACTTCACCACATTCACAAGGAATTTGGTAGATACAGTCATTTTTTGAAACATTGTTGTCCGGTCTCGTCTTATTGTTAGTAAGAATACTTCTCAGAGGGGTTTGGGATTTAAATGCTGTTTTAATATTATACCTATTCGCTATTCTGCGGATCTTCTCTGAAGTTCCTTTAATATACGAAATAGTCATAAATATTTGGTCCTGTGAAGTCTTGTTGAAATTAGAGTTCTTTGTCTTATCTTGATATTTATCGATTGTTTCCTTAACCAATCTCTCACTGTAGCCGTTTTGCTTGAGATCCCTGGTTATATTACTTATTTCGGCTTGCAGAGATTCCTTACTGTTGCATAATGTCACCGCGCGGTTATATAGAGACGATGGACTTCCCATGGGTTTATCGCTCTCTCAGTGGTAGCAAACATTTATATGGAATGGTTTGAGGAACATGCAATTAATACTGCACTAATCAAACCAAAAGTTTGGCTACAATATGTTGACGATACTTTTATTGTATGGACAGGTAATGACGAAGAACTTGAAGGTTTCTTAAAACATCTAAATTGTCTTCGACCCTGTATCAAATTCACAATGGAGAAGGAACAAATTTTGGCTCTACCTTTTCTCGACGTTTTAGTCAAACGAAATAATGGACATATACATACCTCGGTATACAAAAAAACCTACCCACACTGGACAATATTTACACCTGAATTCCAATCACTCTAACGAAACAAAGCGAGGAGTCATACGTACTCTATATAACTGCGCGGTGACAACATGCAACAGTAAGGAATCTCTGCAAGCCGAAATAAGTAATATAACCAGGGATCTCAAGCAAAACGGCTACAGTGAGAGATTGGTTAAGGAAACAATCGATAAATATCAAGATAAGAGAAAGAACTCTAATTTCAACAAGACTTTACAGGACCAAATATTTATGACTATTCCGTATATTAAAGGAACTTCAGAAAAGATCCGCAGAATAGCGAATAGGTATAATATTAAAACAGCATTTAAATCTCAAACCACTCTGAGAAGTATTCTTACTAAGACGAGACCGGACAACAATGTTTCAAAAAATGACTGTATCTACCAAATTCCTTGTGAATGTGGTGAAGTATACATCGGGGAAACAAAAAGACCACTAGAAATTAGAGTTAAGAACACAAAAAACATACGGAACGAGATGAAACGTCGAAATCGGGGATTGCCGAACACACATGGTCAAAACAACACCGTATACAATGGTCGGAAGCAAAAATTATTCATAAAGAAACCCACTGGAAGAAAAGAAAATTTAAAGAAGCTGTAATAATTTCAAACAATCAAAATGTATTTAGCAAACCTAGTGCAGACATTCCGAATATCTGGCTGCCGTTGCTGAACCGTGACAAGTCGGTCAAGCTTCGGTGAACAAGGGATAGTATATAAGGTCGTAGCTTTTAAGAATAGTTTTAGTTATCACTTGAAAACAGTTGGAGATACATCACTAACCGAAACGTTGTGTATTAATTAACAAATAAAGACATTGGAAGTCCAAGATTTTAGTGTTATTGAAACCATAACATTGTCTAACACTTTTAAAGAAACAATCGTAATGTCTCTGTGTCAAAGACTTCTTAGTTTAAACATATTTTATTATGGTAATACTATACGTGTTAATTGTATATGGTGTCCCATTTTAAAAAATATAACTTTGATATGGTACTTTTTTTAATCACCCTGTATAAATGCAAATATTATTAAATAAAGGTCCTGTACCGCCTGCATACATCGTGCAAAAGATTTGTTTTTAATTTTCACGTGCTTTCGTATAAACTCCGTGGCGTTTGGGGTTTAACAATATACATGGTATATTGTTAAATTTTCTTGAAGAACTCTACCAATTTTTACATATTATCGCAACAAATATTATAGTTAATATGGAAGAAAACTTTTTAGATTAAAGTCGTCATCTCTTATAATGGGCTCTGTAGAAAGAATTTATTTAAACAATGATACATGATTTTGTTAAATATTTGTCCAACTATTCTCTAAAGTTTTGAAAATTACTTTTTATATAGAATTTCATTTTAGACTTAACGAGAAATCATAATATAAATTTAAAGTAATCTGTATTTATTTAAACTTTTTATATATTTTTAGCTCCAGTTGAACTTGTAACTCTTCTTAACAGTGCTGGTCTATTTAAAACAGCATTAGAGATATGCACAACGTACAAAATACCTTATGCTTCCGTTTTCGAAGCTTTGACGTGGAGATGTGTAATACTTAGTGAGGAAGAAAATCCAAATGCTTGGGATTGGTTGGTTGAAAATGATTTGCAAGGTATAAATATTATTACTTACGCCCGTCAGATCATGTATATTAAATACTAGAAATAGATGTGATAAAGAAAATTTATCTTTAAATTAAATGTTTGTAGATCTCCCTGCAAACCGAGACAGTATCTCAGAGGTCGTTTGGCAGTTGCTTCAGGATTATCTTCATAAATTTGAGGAGCCCAATATGACAACCCTGCATAAAGTAATATGCAAGAAAATTATTAACATGAGGATGTATTTGCCGTTTTGGTTACTTTCATCATACAAGGTAGTGTTATTTATTTATTTTAAAAATAGTTTTATTACAAGTAAAAAAACATACAAATAAACATATTTTTTTAGCTGTCTAATTTTTTTTATTTTTTTATTTTGAATCTTTGAAATTATTCCTAATATTTTAAATTATTAAAGCCTCCAAATGGTCCCACCTTACTCTTATATCATCAACTATATATATTTTAACCGTTTCCAAAATTTGTAACACCCTGTGTATCGGCTCAAAATATATCTGGTTGCTTAGGGTGTAAAATTATTCTAGTAGTGTGATGAAATGAAAATAATGGATTTATCTATTTGGATGATAGTTTTTTGTTCTTTTTTCGTTAGGTTCGAAATCCTGCAGAGCTTCTAAAACTACTTCACTGCTCAGGACGTTTGGAGGAAGCGTTTGAAATAGCTCATGAATACCTGTTGGCTGCTCTAGGTTATGGAAAAGAGCTATATGGATTCAGGATACCTCTCACCCCCAATTCGCCAGCATTCTGCTTGCCGGTTTACGAGTTACAGTGTTTGATAAATGAACTCGAGCTGCAGAATGAAAAGGATTTGGAAAGACCGTTTGAGAAGGTAAGAAAAATTATACTGACATAAAACAGAATGTTCTTATGTTCACTAGCAGAGCTGGAACAGATCCTTGAAAAAGGAATCGATTGATGGATCTGGATCCTTGTAAAGGAATCGAATCACCAATATGAACTACGATTCCTTTTTTAAGGAAAAAAGGGATCAAATCCAGGGAGTCACTTCCTATATATCGGATCACAACTCCGGATAATCTTTAGTTTTTGTACTTACAAATGGTAACTATGATAAGAGTTATACTACATAAACCAACTGATAAATCAAGCGTCAAAGAATTTACCACGGAGCCCGAGCCGCTAAATATAATTTAAGCCTCATTTTGAAAGGCTAAGCCAAATTAGTTTTTGGTAAATATTCTTTAAATTTGAATATGTTATCTCTAAGATCAATACTTAAATGGAACATTTTTTCGAACTTGATTCCAAAACTTGCGATGCTAGATCTTTATAAGGTTTTTAAATGTGATTGTTGAGATAACCTCGAGCAACTTATAAACGGGATCTTATTGTAATTTTACAGGAAGTTTCACAAGTACCGTTGAATAATCTTTGCTTGCGGAATATAAAAATGTTTTAAAATTGTTTTAAATGTTTCATTTAAATGTTGTTTCTCGACCTGAAAAACAACATATTTTGGTTAAAAATCACATGTTAGGTTTGTTTTCTTATTTAAAGATTAATGGCAAATGTTTTAAAATTGTTCATCTTTTTTTCCAAAAATCAATATGATGCTGATTAAGAATCTTAGGTAAAAATTTGGAAATTTAAAATGGAAGATTTAAAATGGCAGATTTTGGCATTTATAAACCTATTTGCCTCAGATTTAGGATATAAAAGTTTTTAAGGGTGTTAGGTCAAAATTTAAAAATTAATAATTTGGTCAAAATTTGAAAATTTAAAATAGCGTATTCAAAACGACGGATTTTGGCATTAATAAACCGATTTGTCTCAAATTAGAAATATAAGCAATCAATTCCTTTTGGATCCTTCCAAAAAGGAATCACGGATCCTGTTTTTAAAAAGTAATCAATATTGATTAACGAGATATTTTTTGATTTTAAAACTAGTGTTAAGTATGTTGGCGACATTAAGACTTATAATTAAAAACGTAGGAATTATACTGGGTTCTTAAAAAAGTTTAAAATCAAAGGTAACTTTATTTTTTAATTTTAATTAAAATTTATATTTTAAAATTTTAAGATCATATTAAGAGGGAGATACCTGTAATATTTTGCTTTTTTTATAAAATGTTAGTAAAATTCTTTAAGAAAGGTCACCAAATTTTTAAAACATAATTTTAAGTATTTCTTATATTATAGTGTGTAAACCTATTTTTGTGATATATTTATATATACATATATATATATATATATATATATATATATATATATATATATATATATATATATATATATATATATATATATATATATATATATATATATATATATATATATATATATATATATATATATATAAATTTAAGCGTCCGGTAAAACTAATTTTTTTGGCCGTAATAATAATTAAAAAATTAATTAAATATCCTTAAATTTTAACAATTTTTAATTTTAATGTTTTTTTGTAAAATTAAAATTTGAAAAAAAAATTTAAAAAAATTTTTTTCAACCAAAAACAATTTTAAAAAAATTTTTTCCCAAAAATTTCCCTTTTACTTTTTCCAATATTTTAACCCGCCGCAAGTTTTCTTTTTGGGCCCTTTATCTAATTTTATTAATATTTTTAAATTTTAAACCAACGGGAATTTGTGTTTTTTTTTTAAATTTTATTACTTGATTCTAAAAATGCCCCCACCAAAAAAGTTTAGTGGACCTTTAAGAATTTTTTTTTGGTCAACCGACATTTTAAATATTTGAAATAAAATAAAATCATTTATTTAATGTTTTTTTTAAACCAAATGCCATTTTAAAAATATTTTTTTTAAAATTTTAGTTTCTTTAAACAGTTTACTTTTAGGATAATTTACAGTAAATAACCAAACAGAAATTTATTAAAATAATGGAAAAAATTCTACGTTTCGCCAAATTGGAGAAAAGGTTTTACAAAAAGTTGTATTTTTATTTGTTCATTTTTTAAAAATTTTATTAAAGGGTTTATTTTCTAGAAATAAAAAATAAAAATTTTTTAAAAAATTTTTTTTTTTGGACCTTTAAAAGAGAAAAAAAAAAAAAGTTAATATTAAGGATTTAGAAAAATTATTAAAAATTTTTCTAAAATAAAAGAACTTTCAGAAATGGATATATAAAATATAAATAAATCTTAAAAATTTTTATTTTATATAATAATATTATATAAATTTAAAATTTTATTAAATAATTAAATATTTTAATAAAAATTTTTTTTTAAAAATAGGATTCGTGATCCGGATTCGTTATATAATTTTAAAATGATCCGGTATCGATTCCTTTTTGGAAGGATCCGATTCCAGAAGGAATCGATTCCTTATATTTCTAATTTGAAACAAATCGGTTTATCAAATGTCAAAATCCGCCATTTTAAATCTTTCATTTTAAATTTTCAAATTTTACCCAACATTTTTAATCAGCATCACATTGATTTTCGGAAATAAAGGTAAAGAATTTAAAATTTTATTACATTTTTATCTTCCACAAGCAGAGAAATTATTAAAAGGTACTTGTGAAACTTCCTATAAAATTACATGATGTCCCATTTATAAGTTGCTTGAGGTTATCTCAAGAATCTTATTTTAAAACCTTATGAAGATCTAGCATTGCTAGTTTGGAATACATTTCGAAATAATGTTCTATTTAAGGGTGGTTTCATGTTGATTTTAGAAATAATATATTCAAATTTAAAGAATATTTACCAAAAACTAATTTGGCTAAGAGTTACAGCACTTCAAAATGAGGCTAAAATTATATTTCGTGAGTCGCTCTCCGTGCTAACATCTTTGACGCTTGATTTATCATCTGAATTATGTAGTATCATTCGTATCATAGTTTCCATTTGTAAGTATAAAAACTAAAGATGATCCGGATTCGTGATCCGATAAATAGGAATCGATTCCCTGGATTTGTTTCCTTTTTTCTTAAAAAAAGGAATCCTGATTCGTATTGCTGATTTGATTCCTTCACGAGGATCCGGATCCGTAAATCGATTCCTTTTTTGAAGGATCGATTAGTCTCAGCTCTGTCCAAGAGTCATTAACTTAAATTATTACTTATTTAAATACAACTTAGCCCAAATGACGTTTATTTGGGCTAAGTTGTATTTAAATAAGTACAATATCTAGTGTTAGCTACGAAATTTATTATAGTGTAAATAGTAAAATGTTTGGACATGTCAATAGGGTTGACTTTGGTTTTAAATTTTGCGTACAAGGTAGGGTAACTTACATTTTGTTTCAGGAACATGGAATACTAAAAGATCTATTCGAGAAATACCTTACAACTGCCATGAGAATTTCCAACGAAAAATGCCAGTTACAGATGTCATCGTTTGGTTCTATACAAATGGGGTCCAGTAGGATGATTTTCTAATACAAGTGTTCATTTTCTAATAATGTCTAAGGCTTAGAAATAAGAATAATTAGTTTATTAATTTGTTATTTATACTGTTTTTAATTAAAATAAAAGTTTTTTAAGCAAATATTTCGCTCTTTTTTTTTTGACATTATGACATATAATTACAAAATAATGTACTTCTACAAGATTACCGACACTTGCTACACTATAGCCATATTGGTTTTTCTGATGAAAACTCGACATTGACAACTAAGATGGGTTTAGCCGTACATTTTTATTCACAGGTATAACTGTTAACGTAATTTTTAATTTACTCTTAATATCACCCTTGAACGTGAAGTCACAGTTGTGACGTGGTGTAGCGATCGGCATATTTTTAATCAATATAGAATATTTACATACTTTACAATATTGATCTCTACCATAGAGCAGCGAATTCGCATAATAGATTTTTTATTTTATGACAGCTCAAAAAGGCTTGTATTAAGCCTAAATATTCCCCGGTTCCGTCAACGTTGTTTAAGTACCGAAACATGCAATATTGCATTTCACACCTATTAGACAACGCGGACGTTACGCAAATAACTACTACCTTTGGGCTACCCCCCTCTATTAACGTTTATGTCATCCAAACGGAACCTACATTTTCACATGGATTCCGAACCACACAAAACGATACAATTTTCAATTTCAAAAGCATTTATTATTTCCAATTAATAATACATCGTACATCAACAATACATTTGTATCAAGAATTCTTGGCACAGACAGGACTGCCAGCCGCTGCCAAGATATTTTTTACAATGCGTTAACAGTTAGCTTTCTATTGTGAAAAGGTTTGGTGCATGTATGTATGTGAGCTTTTTATTTTACGATTTGTTTTTAGGGGAAAAATTTGCATCAAAAAACCCCCTTGATCATTTCAGGTACAGCGTAGATAAAGAAAATGGATTTATTTTTAATGTCTGTAGTTGTTAAAATAGTTTTATGCATTCATTCTTCTTTTATTCTTCATACCCATGCTCTCATACTTTCGTGCTCTTTTTCGTTTGCAGTCATACCTTATTGTTAGTTAAAATGGTGGGGACTTATGGAGGAAATGGGATTTGGTAGAGGGGAAGTCTGTTATATAAATAGTTTGTGGAAGGGATTGTCATTTCGTCTGGTTCTTGTTAGGTTTTGCGTAATGGGACTAGCGTGTGGTTTTGTTAGAAAGAATTTTTCGGATATAGTCAGGATGTGTTCGAGGATGGTTGGGGTGTTTGTCACCTCATGCATGTCATTGATCCTGGCATATCTGCCAGCACCGGTGACTGCACGAAGGACTTTGTTTTGGAATCGTTGGAGTCTGCTTATTTGCGTGTTAGAGACGCAGGACCAGACGGGAGCGGCGTATGTGATTACAGGTTTAAGGATTGAGTTATACAGGAGGAGTTTATTGGTGGGGGAAAGTGGAGATCGCGGTGACAAAATTGAGTATAGCGCTTGCTGTGACATGAATGCCTTACGCAACGCGTGATTTGCATGTGCTACGAAGCGTAATCTGAAATCAATAACCACCCCTAGGTACTTGATCTGTCGAGCAGGCAGCACTGGGGTGTCGTCTATTTGTATTGGTATGGGAAGCCTACTGTTAGTAAATTTACGCGTTGCGATAAGGCGCTCGCACTTGTTTTTGTTATTTTCTATCTTCCACTTTTGGTAGTAGGGGATTAGGGAGCCAGATGGTATTGGATGTGTGTCCTGGCGACCATTGCCGAGAACGAGCTGGCGTATACCAGCGCGTCGTCAGCAAATAGGGCCAGGTTACAAAACGATACAGGGTGTTTACTGGCGGTTACCCATCCGATTACTAACCGTGCCTACCGTTGTTTAACTTCGCTGATCTCACGGAAAGCAGTATTATAACGCGACTGTATTTAAACATTTAAGTTAGTTGGGTATTCCACTCCCTCTCAAAAGTTTTCCCGAATCGATAAAATAACAGAATATTTTTACTATCTATTTTTCATATACCTAAAAAAATTTTAAAGTTAAAAAAATCAAAAACTCAAAAAGTTTTCGGCTGGTAAAGTGGGGGTCCAAAGAAAGGGGTGTCCTGGCGGACAGGATTCCAACCCTTCCGGTCATCTAAAATTTAAAAAATCAAACGGATTCTTAATCAGTGAAGATGTCGCTATCTCCCCAAACTGGAAGAATTTTTTTTCACGAAATGGCGGCCATTTAAAAAAAAATGTTTTTTAGCAGTTTCTATTCTTTTTTAAATAGTAAAAACTAAAATTTTGACTTGAATCTGCTTGGTAATATAGAGGAATGTATAAAAAAGCTTCTCACAAAATTTCAAATAAATCGGTTCAATAAAACTCTAGTAGTTTCGAAAAAAACACGATTAAAGTTTTAGGTAGTTTCAGGTAGCCTAACAGATAGAACAGTACATATTACTTACATTTCTTTAATTAGCAATTCCGGCTGCATATATTGGGTCTGCTTCTACCTCAAATTGAATATTTAACGAATTTCTCTTCGAAAGACGAGCACTTCTTCCTTCTTTTAGATCACTTGACTCGAAACTCGGAACTTTCGATTCTGGCTTCATTGCGCTGAACAACTTTAGCTATAACTTTTAAAATAATTCGAATTTCGACAAATCCTTTTAAGGAGATATTCTTGAATCTATCGAAATATGAAAAAACAATTTCAATTTTTTATTTTCTAGCCCAGAATACCCCCTGAAGAAAAATATGGAGAAGACAATGACAAATAAAATAATATTATTAAAATTTAAAAAGTACGTATTTTTTAAACGAATAGGGAAATTAAAAATACAATTTTTAAGTTGTCTTTGTAAATTAATCTTTACAAATTGGAGTAATTTTAAATTAATAATAAATAACAAATAAACAAATATTTGGCAATAAATGAACAATTCCTCTCCTCCAGCTAGAAACGAATCCAGAATAAATAAGCAAGCGCAGTAAGAAAAAAACTAGGTTTGAGTTTTCTTTATAAAAATCCATCCCTAGTATTAAACATAAATACCTTTATAAACAAAAAACAAAACAATTATCTGATTATATAATTCTAACTAAACATTTAAAAAACGAAACAGTGATTTTCTAAACTACAGCAAGAAACAAGACAAACGGTCAAACTTTGTTGGGGTTTAGTTTCGTGTCTAAAGACTTTTAAAACGTTTTTTTACCTTTCTTTAGGATCAGAATTCTCTTGAAAAACTGTTTTGATGTAACACTACATACACGACTAGGAAGGCCTCTTTTTGAGTCTAACTGTATTTTTATAAAAAATAAACATTAAACCAACGCCAAAAATTTTTAGTCATAATTTACTTAGCACAATCCTAAAAAAAGTAATTAATTTGAAAAACGGGTAAATAAAATAAAATATATATATATATATATATATATATATATATATATATATATATATATATATATATATATATATATATATATATATATATATATATATATATATATATATATACAAGTCAATGCATGGCCAAATATAAATAAATTTTAATAAGGATTTTCGTTGAATAAGTTTTGATAAGAATACCTTTTTGGTGTAGAAGTGATGTTTCATTATTTGGTGATAAAAGTACTAAAATTACGCAAACAAAAACTTTGGGACCACACAGGGACACATCCTGTATGTAACGCCCCTGGAAAAATTTATGTAATTTGAGAAATCAGCTACGTGCAAGGTTATAAAATAAACTTTACCAAATTTAGCTAGCCTACCTTAAACGCTTCTACAAATATTATGCAAAACGGGGGCTCTAGATAGCTCTAGCTATCTTAGGGAGCATTTTTCGAAGCATTTTTTTATAAACTTGTTTTTATATTTTTAAAAGTACAACGAGACCTAGAAATATTGCCCACTAATTTCGAGACTCCCTGTATAAGACTCATATTAGTGTCTTAGAACTTTAAATTACATACACATACTTAGTCTAAGGAGTTCCTGTGCAGTTTATCTACCTAATTTTATTTTGTCCGAAAATTGTTTCGTGAAGTATCCAACACATTATCTTTTCTATGCCGCACGCTTTAATGATCTTTTTTATGTCCAGTAACCACCCAACACCATTTAAATATTTTTCGGGTTTTTTAAAATACACCTATCTCCGATCGAAATTCACGCCCTTACTTCAAAAGTCTCACATATTTCAGGTACTTTACGATCTTTTGCCGCTCTATAAGAAATCTACTACAATGGTAGTACAACCTTTTTACAATAAAAGTGACTTTTATAACCACCGAATGTGGTTTACGATTTTTTTCGTACTGTTTTTACCTAGTTTTATAGCCTACAACTGATTGATTTTGTAAGGCAGGTTATTTTTTAGTAACCCCGCCGTGATTTTGGCTCCAGGTTTTCTATTTTATTGCAAAATAAACAGTTTTTGTCTGTAAGTCAAGTAATAAATATAAGAACGTTAAAATTAATATTTTTAAGTATAAACGGAATTTTTCAGCAAAATTTGCCAAGAACGTTACACAACTATACACAACAAAACAAACCGAAACTCATCATTGAAATTCCGCGAAGGGTGAGATTTCAAATGCGCTGTTTTGGCGACTTTTAACACAAACAAAACTAAATATCGCAGAAAACACAATTAACACTAAACAAACAATATAACTTTAACGAAATATGGTAAATTTAACAAATTAGCTGTTAAAATGCCAGTATCAGAGTGCCACACTGGAATAGAATCAAGATATGATTTAAAGAAGAAATAAATATTTTTCATTTCAAGAAAATAATATAGAGGGGATATTAATTTGCAGACATTAGAATATGTTTTAACATTTCTGTGGGGGGGGTATTACCCCCTTCACTTCCTTCCTTACCTACGCCAGTGGGCTGTTATTTAGGATCAATATGGCACTTTCACGTTAGGATTTTTTAATTGTAACAGTCGTAAACGAAATATTAAGAAGCCGAAAAAGATATGGCGCCTCCATAATTCAACACATCCTAACAATGACATATGTCAAACTTTATAACTGTCGAAATTACATCTATCTAAATAATATCTGTCAAAAAAGATTTTTGTCAATAGAGCCATCTGTATACCAGATATGATCGGCTTTGATTGGAGGGCCTTCTTTCCATTCCTCCCTATCTGGTATGACAATCCGAAAGTGTCTGTTGAAAATGAAACGAGGGGTTGACCTGTCTGAGGGCATCTTAAACAATGAGCTGACCTCTAGGTCCCCCTCTATTTCCCATCTTGAGGTCCTTTGGTGTCCTATAATTGAACTTTGACCTCGTTTGAGTCTAAAAGTACCAGTTGCACAACTCACAGATTGACGTAAATCAAAGATTTGTATTCTTTAGAAGAAAGAAAGTGGGCCGCCATTTTTTAAACTTGGGAACTACGCGGGAATATGAAATAATATTAATTTTAATAATTATATAAAATAATATGTTGTTGAGACCAAAATTATTATGGAATTAAAAAAATTCTAATGATTCAGCTCTATTGTTGCTTAAAAATTAAGGAATAATTTTTTATTTCCTAAATGATTAAAATAAAATTAATACGCAGAAAAATTGTACTATAATATAATTATTATATATGTTATTTAAAATGGATGAAAATAAACACATTTAAGATTTTAAAATTTTAATAAACAATAAAAATTTATAAAATAAGTTGTAAATCAAAGTGCACATAATAGAATTCAGCACCCGAAATAGAACTAGATTTTTAATAATAAATTTTCACTTATAAAATATTATGTAAGAATGGGTTTAACTCCCCTCCCCCCCAAATAAGGGCATGTATAGATGTTCCTAACACCCCGTCCCCTCGGGACCCTTAAGGCGCGTTTACACCAAAGTTGACAACTAAAAGTTGACAAAAGATTGTTTGTAGAAAACTAAAAGTTGTCAACAAAAAGTTGCTCTTCTTAAATTAGAGCAACAAGTGGAAGATTTTTTGAAGAAAACTAAAAGTTGCTCTTCTCAAATTTAGAGAAACAAGTGGAAAACTTGTTGCCAAAGAATTGACGCGAAAGGTTTTAGTTACCCACATTTTTTACAAGCTGCATGCGAAAAAGCGCGCAGCAAAAATTTTCCACTTTTAGTTGTCAACTTTCTTTATCTTTAAAAACCTAAATGTTTCACTAAGTTTTCCACGTTGGGAATTTGTTGCTTTTTCAAAATTCTGCAATTTTTTCTGTCTTCCCTTGTGGGAGCTCTTCCACTAAAATTTGGTTTTCCGCGGAGTGTCGGTAAAGATCAAAGAAAGTTGACCACTAAAAGTGGAAGTTTTTGGGGCTGCTCGCTTTGCGCAAGCAACTTGTAGAAAACTGTGGAGAACTACTGCCTAAACCTTTCGCGCCAATTCTTTGTCAATAAGTTTTCCACTTGTTGCTCTAAATTTGAGAAGAGCAACTTTTAGTTTTCTACCAAAAATCTTCCACTTGTTGCTCCAATCTAAGAAGAGCCACTTTTAGTTGACAACTTTTAATTTTCTACAAACAATATTTTATCAACTTTTAGTTGTCAGCTTTGATGTAAACACGCGGGAAACCAAAATTTAGTGTAAGAGTTGTCTCTTCACAAGTGGAAGACAAAAAAAGTTGCTGAATTTTGTAGAAAAAGCAACAAACTTAGTGGAAGGCTTTGGTGTAAACGCAGCTTTAAGTAATTAATGAATGGCCTCTTCCTTGCAAGAACGAAATTAGTTTTGGAAAATAATATTATGGACCTCTCTATATTTAAGGTGTACATTCTGGTACCATAAATAACTATACTTTCGACTATACCATCAAAAGTAACAATATCCAACAGAATGAAAAGTTAATTTACGTTTTATTCATATCAGGTAATAAACGACCGTTACGTGGTACTTTAACTAATCCTCTTAATTTAAAACTTTCTTCAAAAATTCCCAGAAACTTAGGAAATTTCAAACACTGTTTGTGTTTACTCTAAAACAATAAGGATTAAAAGATTTGTCTGGCAGACGAACAAATGAAGGTACATTTGTAAAGGAAATAATTATTTTACAATGACTAAATGGTTAAGTTAATCACGTTTTCTTTTGTAGTGTGATGCAAAGGTATAATACTTAATTTAATTTGCCCATTAGCTTTCCATTTAGAGTAATTATTGTTAGCTATTCTAGAGCCAGGTGATAAAATGTAGGATAGCCATACATAGGGCGTTTTCATTCTTGCACCATTTTAGAATACGAATAATCTAATCATAATACTTACTCAAAAAAAAATTTAATGAGGTCCAAAAGTTTAAAATAGCTATTCTCTTAAAATCATAAATGGTTGCCATGGCTTTAACGAAAATACAAGAAATGTTATTTATAAAATCCCTTGAGAATGTAATAAAGGCCAAGGATAAGGGAGAGGGGGGCTTTTCACTTTTTGAAATATCACCCAGCTAAATTTGTTAAGAATAAAAAGACATGCTTTTTCCTATTTTTTTTTATTTACCTAGGTGCTTTAGAAAGTGTTTTATTGGATCATGAAGTTTTTTTTCGAATATCTCAGCCGCATTAATAGTTATTTTACTAAAAATTGGAAGTTACTTTCCGCAAAGTGTTAGCGTTGTTTCAAAAAGCTTGCAAAGGATTTACAATTACGAACGCAAAATTTATGGTTTTTTTATTTAAATACGTGCGGACTGCGAATTTTAGGATTTAGTTAAACTGTTGGCAAGATGCAAAAGATATTGGTCTTTTGACGTTTCAATTAATTTTCCTTTCTTTAAAACTTTTTTGTGTTTTTATAATTAATTTTTTTAACATATTGTCTTACCTAGGTTTTCCGGTATTTTTTAATAAACATTTATAAGGCTTTGGTTGTCGTGATATGGACAATTTGAAATTTTTCTGGTGAAAAAACTAGCATTTCGCCTAAATTTGTCTTTTAAAATTTTTAAAAACAACCAAAAATAGAATATACTTTATTCCCATAAAAGTTTTTAAAATTTGGCAAATAACACTAAATTAAATAATTTACAAAAGATACAACTTATTGTGTCGCTTTGATGCAAACTTATGGAGGAAGTTGCTCTAGGGCAAAGTTGCGAATTGAGAAGGCACCAGTGGAAGCTTGTAACCATCTTTCACATATGAATTCTACGCTGAACCGAATTGGTTTGGAAATTGATATATACTCGTCATTTACAGTTGTTCGGTCCTATATCGACAATTAGTACTTCAAGAGAAAAGATTAGTATTTTGATTCATCTTTCTCCTTACGTTTTTGAACTATCTCGTATTTAAAATGCTGATCAGTAGAATTCCGAAACTTAAACTTTAAATGTTTGGATTTACCTAAATACAATATATGTGCATTTAAAAATATGAGAGAATGAAGGTGCATTTGCTAAAGGAATTTATTCTGACTAAGGAGTTATGCTTTTATGTAGCAAACGACCTGTTATTCTTATTAATTGCAACTTTATAAAGCAATATGATCAGCTTTCTTGACCGGTTGTAATTGGAAGATACATTGCTTTTATTCTGCACCTTTTAGAAACGTTTTCAATCATAATATACTATATTTATGATTAAATAGTATTTCTAAAATAAAATGTTATTTACTCGAGTATATTATACTGAGAATATAGCAATAGAGTCATATAATGATTGGATGTTTATATAATTATTATATATTAAAGTCTTATAATAAAAGTCAATTTTCCGCTTTATTTGCAAATTTATTACTGAACAAAAAAGCTTGCTTAATCTCTCGTAGAAACGTTGACGGCGGCGGCGTTAGTTCTTGTCAATTTTGCACATAAGTTTTTAAATTATTTGCTTGAATCGCAAAAATTTTAAATTTGAAACTCCTACAATTGACGAAGTTTAAATGATCATAAGAAGCAAGGTGTTTCTGCAAATATCGCAAAGTCGCATTTGTAAGCATTTGAATACGCTTTTAGGACAATGTTTTATTACAAGCGAAAGGAAAACCAAACATAATTTTAAAGAATTTAGATTTAAAATTTATTCATTAAAGATGAATTTGTACACTATTATTATTATTAACATTTATAATAAAAGTCCAATTGGTCGCGTTTTGCAAATTTATTGCTGACGCGAGTTGCTTTTCTGTAGCAAACGTTGACGGCGCGGCGGCGGCGTTGGGTTCTTGATAAGCCAATCTTTTGCAACTATGGAATTAGTTTCTTGAACCGAGAGGTTTGGTACATTGGAAGATAGCATTGACGATTGTTTCTGGATAGTGGAAGGTGTTTCGGTAAAACTGAGTATTTTGTTTGAAATAGTCTTTCTAAAATTTGTTGAATTCTCGAGGTATCCTTCAGCGACTGATGTAGAATTCCAGCCTTTAAGACGTTAAATGTTGGATATTTGTTCCCCGGAGTTTGCGAGAAATGTTGCAGCGGACCGGCAAAAGCTATGCCCAGTATACAATTCCGGGTTAGGAAGTTTGAGATAGGCCGCTATTTCCGATGGCATTTTTTCGAAGGTATTAATGCCGATACATTGTACTGTACACACTCCGTGTTTGTAGTTCACAAAAAATCGCCCATGTGGTGTTGTCGGCTTTCTTAAACTGGCATATTTTCTATACAGATTCAAAAATTTTCCATTTCCGGCATATCCTGAAATGACAAAGCTTCTAGAGCTGTGATTTTTTGAGTCTGGGATGTGTATCACTACTAAATTTCCATGGTCTTTAATATGGTACAGACATATTTTTGTTAACTCCTCTTTACGACAAGCGCCCGCTAAGCCAAAAATCGTAGCCACTTTTATATGTAAATAAGTATCATCTGGCGCTTCATCCATGAATTTCGATATTTTTTCTTTTAAAAGAACTTAAGCCTTTTTGGGTCTAAAACCAAGGTAGACCGTCACTTTAAAAAACGTGCTTAAATCTATGTTTTTTCGTAACTTAATAATACATTTTACATATAGTATCTAGACCATAATGTATTGGGTTTACATATTTTTGATAAATAAGAAAAATAGGCCAGAAAAATCTCTTCTTTAAAAGATTTCACTTCTTTACTTTGACATCAGCTCTCAAACATAACAAATTCTTTTTCATACCTGTGACGAGATTTCATGTGCAGAAGATCTATATACTTGCTATTTCTGCTGCTCCGATAATCGACGCTGGTAAATCGTCGTCAGAATCCATTGAAAATGTTTCTCCAATTTGGTTGAAAAATGTGTGACAGAAAAATTTTTGATAGATGCATAAACAATTAGATTCTTTGATAATTTATATGGAGTTATTAAAAATATGTACTTACATTTACTAAATTAGGATTATTTTATTTTATTTAATCAATGTTATAGAAAGAATGCAAAATTACAGCAAAATTCAGTTTCTTCAAATATATAACTTTTATAAGCAAAATAATGCATTATTTTATAATTAGATACTAATTTATGTTCCAAAAACTAAAAGATTTGACTTTGCCGCACTAGTGCGGAAAAGTATACTTTTCCGCACGCTTGTAGAAAAAATATTTTTTAGTTTTGCTTGCGCCAAATTAAAGTTCTTCGAAGCGCAGATAAAATATGCTTTTAAAATGTTTAATATTTTTTTTTAACAAAACCTATTGACCCACGTTATGATGAAAAAATATATGTGGTGTGTCTTCAGTAAATCTAGCTTCATGATTTTTTTCATAATTTTTGAAAGGGTGATAGGGGTCAAAAAATTCAAAATATGTATATTTTTTGCAATTTTTTGATCTAAAAGTTATTTAAAACTTCTATTCTTCTAAAAAAATTAAAAAAAAATAAAATTGAAAGTTTTCTTTAAATATCGAAAAATGGCGAAAAAAACACCCTTTCAAAATTATGAAAAAATGCATAACGCTAGATTTACTAAAGACACCTCACATATATTTTTTTCATTATAACGTAGATCAACAGGCTTTGTTAAAAAAATATTAAAATTTTTAAAGCCTAAAAGAAGTTAAATTTAGCGCCAAAAATTTTTGAAATTTTTAATTTGGCGCAAGCAAAACTAAAAAATCTTTTAATGCGGCTGAGATATTTGAAAAGAACGAAAAATCTTTATGATTCAATAAAACAGTTTCTGAAGCACCTACGTAAATTAAAAAAAAAGAAGGAGGTCTGTGTACGTGTATCTGTCATAATAAATTTATGACATTACATTAGGTTTTGATTAAAAAGATAAAGGATGTCGAATTCATTTTAGTAACAGTAGAATTAATTTAATTTATATGAGAAATTTGCGATTAAAGTTAATAATTACCTGAAATGCCAAAACACAAAAAGTCAACATTCTAGTAAAGTATAGCGTTTATTACCACATTTAATACATAAAGGTAAAAATAAATATAATTATTAGATTAATTTCATTTTTACTAAAAATATGAATTTATCGAAAAAATAAAATGCTTTTAAATACAAAGCAATAAATTTTGTGCCCTAATAATAAAATGTAAATTTTATATCTCATATTTTTGAATTAATTTAAATCAGTTTACTAAATATATTTGCATATTCTACGTGAAAAGATAGGAAATATGGCTTTTTCACATTTTCAATACAAGGGAAGTCACAAATATGTCTTTGTTCAGTTTACGTCGAATGACCTTGTACTTATATAATTTTATAATAAAAAAATAATTAAAAGTAATCTTTTAATATACCTAGCTGCTAAAATGGATTTTTAGATACATAAATTTAAAATAACTGTAGCCTATTGCGCCTACGTCATATTCCAAACCATAATCGACCCTAAAACAATCCTGGCGACACAGGCAAATCAGCAAAGCGATGGGTGTCACAAAAAGCATAAAAGGCAAAGAGACCCAAGTCTGGCCGATTGGGCGCCTGCCGCACTCGCCTCCCGCGGATTTTTAACACTTCGAAGACGACAGAGTCAAGTGCTTTTTTGGCACCGGACTTCTTAGCGTTGACCTTTTGGTTACTACTTGCTTTTGTCATCTAAGTACCGGATATGTCAGAGATACCCCTTTGTTAGTTTTTACAAATATTCGAAGAATTTAAAGGTTATTCTAATGAATTCCTGAAGAATTTAGAGAAAGCAATATTTTTTATTAAACCAAATTAAAATATAGTTTAAAATAAAAGTATTCCGATGCCAAAAAAATGATTTTTATTTAGGGGGCATCAAAAAGCATAATGATTGTAACATACTCGTCACTGTTTTATTTATTTAATTATAAAATGTAGAAAAATAATAGCTATTTATATATCTAGTATATAAATTAGGTCTTTATTGAACGAATATTATTAATGATAAAAATAATAAGTTAATAGAGCCTGTTTATGTACGCGTTATATACATGGTTTTATGTACGATTGCGATTGGATTATATGTAGACAAAATTTTAAAAAATAATTAAGAAATAAAAATTTGAGTGTGTCTGTATAGGGTTTTACCTCGAGAGGTGATCAAGCAGTTGCCACGGCAGTTGCTATGAAATGTAGTTATTCATGTTTACAACATGTCGAATAAGTTGACATTAAAACTTAGTAGCTTAAATCATTTTAAAAAATGAATCCAGAACGAAAATAGTATCGAAAGCCAATATGGAAACCTCAGAAGTATTAGAAGAAATAAATACGGCTGCAGCAGCAGTTAAGAACTCCTTACTACTTCGAAGTCAAGAACGTTGTACGAAGAGAGATATAAAGCATACAAACAGTGGTGTAATGAAAAAAAAATTGCAGGAGGCCGATGAAGACGGAATCTTACCTACTTTATAGCACCAACCCTTCGAAGTATAAAAGTATTATGATTTTAAAAATTTTTGTTTGACCATTTGTTATTGACAATAACAGTTACTTTATTTTACTAGTAAAATAAAGTAACTTTATACTTCTTTATGGACGCAAAATTGTTCTATAAATAGTACTTTATTGGTCAATAGTACATAAACATTTATATTTTCCACTTTCCTATTAGACTATTAACCATGTAAAAAAAGATGGATAAAAAGAACTACAACGTTAATGGAGTTTGATTGATGTTCAATTCACCGTAAAATATGAAAAAATCGCGGGAGGTGCATTTTTGAGATAAGGTTGAATTCGTCCACTCTTCAGTTTGTGTAATTTTAATTATAAATTCTATGCACTTTTTGTCCATAAATGCTGACAGAAAAGTTGTTTAAATTTAAATTTTCTATTGTAATGTCACCAAGGACAAAAACAAAAATTTTTAACAGGAATATTATTAAAAAACCAAGCAAAAAAACCGCAGAAATGTTTTTTTTTTTCAAATTTTGCCTCATAACCTTTTTTCCACGTGAATTAAAGTATAGGTATTGCTGTATAGAAAAAAAAGCTGTTATTATTTCTTTAAAACGGTTTTTGGTAAAAGTCTTTAGAATTTGTAGTAACCATTTTTTAAGATTTTTTTTGCTTTATACATGGTGTTTATTAAACATGCGGCAAAAATTTTAGGGACTATTCCTTGGACTATTCTAAGGATATTTTGTCCTTTGATGATTTTTTATAGGGCGCTTTGTTTCGAAGATACGGGGCGAAAAAGAATTTCGACAATAAAAATTTATTACCAAAAATTACATGTAATGTTTTTTAATCTACAAGAACAGTTGAAAATGACTACTCCCGCTCGTATTAAACACAGAAAATACACGTCAAATAGACAAAGTCAATCAGTTTCAACCTCTTCGACACATACAAAATGATCACTTACGAGACATATTTAAATTGAATGTCTGCAGCCGTTTGTAGTAATCATAATGTTGTTAAAAAATACGAACTGATTGTGTTCTTTTATTTCGGCTATGTTAATAATTTTAAAATTACCAAAATTGGATGGTTCAAATTTTTTTTTGTCCCGTATCTTCGAAACAAAGCGCCCTATCAAAAATCATCAAAGGACAAAATATCCTTAGAATAGTCCAAGGAATAGTCCCTTAAATTTTTGCCGCATGTTTAATAAACACCCTGTATATTTAATATATTTTTATAAAAAAAAATTAAAAAATAATAAATAAATAAAATAAGGTAAAAACTAAGGCGAGAAGATAGAAAATTTAATTTTAAACTTTCCTGTTACCGTATTTGTACAAAAAGTGCATAAAGTTTGAGTTAAAATTCAAAAACTGAAAATAACCATTTTTTCCTTTTTTTTTGCTTTGTATTTTGAATATATTCTTGTCAAAAAAAATAAGGCTCTAGAAGATGACATTTCGATAGGAAATTTAATTTTTAACAACTTTCCTGTTATCGTGTTTGTAGAAAAGGTGCATCGAATTTGAGTTAAAATTAAAAAAAAACTAAATAGTGAAATTTGTCCAGAATATATAATAATAAACTAATTTAAGGTCTAATGATAGACTCATTTAAGGTCAGTAATAAATGGCATGCATTCAGCAATAGACCCCATGCACATATTTTTTTATTGCCCAAAAATAACCTTTATCCATTAACAACGCTTCTGTCAAATATTTTTATACGAAATTCTGTAACAGAATTACAAGCATTTAAAATTCAAATATGAAACTTTCCTGCAGAAAGGGTATCTACGTCACAAGTTTCTAACCACATGGATTCACAACGCCTGATCGACAGCGGCGACTGGAGCTTAGTTCCAATATAAATCTTAGATGAAAGCGGAGTACATAAAATACCAAACAGAGCTAATCCGGATATTAAAAAACTTTTGATTTTCAATCAGTAGATAAAAGCCATTTTTCATTTTTTTAGGGTAGAATACTATAATCTGTTTACTTTTGTTTGTCAAAAACACATTAAGAAAATACATATTGCATCAGTAAGAGTCAGTAAGTTTGCTTACAAAAAAAGAAAATGTATTGCATTGGGTCAAAAAGTCGGTAAATATGATTACTTACTGGATGTTTTTCTCAAACAATAATGAACAGTTTTTAATGCTTTAACCTATTTTTTGTGAAATGTATTTTTTTTGTGGTAATCGATGGAGTTTGACGGTGTGACGTAGCACAAGGCACCACAAAACGCAAGCGTGTGAAAGGGGAATTTGGCTTGGCTTGCGTGAGCTTGCATGAGCTTGCCGCCGATCCGAGCAGGTGTCGGTTTTTGAACACAAATCAAAGATGTTTGCGGCAAGCGCTTAGAACTTACTAACGCACTCGCAAGCGTGTAAACGGCATCCAAGCGTTTATAAAGGGTTGGAGCTTGTCGGCGCTTAGCAGAACATGGCAAGTAGCGATGGGCATATTCGGATGATTTTAATATTCGAATATTCGTATTCCGGAAGATCTTCATATTCGGAATATCATTTGACATATGAAACATTGACCGATCAACGTCAGTCGATATTCGATATATTCCGCCTACCGCCGACCGACGACTTATCTCGAAGTCGAAGCGTTTGCTTTCGAAATAACGAATTATTCCGGATAAATTAGTTGTCGGAAGATAAAAATTAATTATTTTGTTTCGACTTTTCATTTCAGTCGACTATTTTAGTTATTGGGTTGATGTAGTGTTCGCATACGTATTCTTGTACGTTTTAAATTTGTTTTGCTGTTATTGATGGTGCGGCGGAAATTTTGTTTTCATTTTTATTCGTAATTATTGGTGTGGTGTATAGAATAGTATACAGTGGCCGCCAAAAAAGTCGACATTTTGTGGAAAATTTATATTCTTAATATAAATGAACCGCAAATGGAATGAACTATCATCCGATAAGTAGCGGTAATATACCCCAGCTGATTGGAATACGAATATTCAAATAACCTAAAGAAATATTCGAATAATTTGAAACACTTCTATATTCGAATATCGTTCGGAAGATCATTCGGAAGGTTCCATTACTAATGGCAAGCTTGTAAATGTAGCATAAAATGTCCTTCCGTCTAATCGGTAAAGATAGCTACAATGCACAGCAAATATACTTAACACGAGACTTTATGGCCGGTTGCACCAACACTTTTTGCGACACTTAAGTTGTTCTTAAGCATTAACTGCCCCTTAAGTTTCAAATGTTTCTTGCACCAGCTGAAATTGGTCCTTAATGGTCCCTTAACTTTAAGTGTAGGATTTTCTGTACTTAATGATCCCTTAAGTAATTTGAAGTTGACATTTGATAAATATTTTGTTTATTTATTATTCGTTTGTAGTTTCAAATAATTAATTTGGTAAAAATTATGTAAAAACGGGGGTTGATAGTTTGGATTGTGATATTATAAATGCGATGTTAAGTAGATTTTCAAGAAAAATGTAGAAACAGTGAATTTTAATTACTTATGGCATTTTTCAGGTTTATTTACTTTTTTTTATTCTTTTGGGCATTGCTCTGTTATTTTAAAAGGAACCGTTTTGACGAGATGGATAATATTACATTTTCAAAAGGTTTAAATTAACGTAGCCAACAGTGCTCAGTTTACTTGAGAAAATCGAAGATGAGCTTCAGTTTAAACATGACAAGTTTGTAGTAGCCTTTAAATTTTAAGTATTTACTTAAAATTAGGAATATTTAAATTTGTTCACATAAAATATTAAACGTTTTTTTTTCAATTATATGTTTATATCTCATATTGACAATAATTGTTCCTTTTCCATGGCCGTAAAGAAAGGCGCCCTTCCTTGATCTTTCTTTTCCATATTGTTTTAAATTTTACAACAAAAAATCACAAATTAAATGCCGATTTTTTATTGTAATGTCTATAAAATGAAAAAAATATAGTTTTAATTATTTACAAAGATTTAAGTCAGATTACTGCTATCATTTAATCACAAACAAGCTAGAAAAGGAAAGATTTAATATCAGTTAGTTCCGATTATCCGCATGGTAAAGGCCAACAATAAAAAAGAAGAACGATGCAACGTTGCCTCCTTTCTAAGTATTCTTGGTTAAGTTGCAATAAAAATCTAATGGTGAAAGCGAAAACAATTTAAGTTACCCTTAATTTTAAGAGCTTCTTAATAAAGATCTACTTAAGATACTTTTGGTGCAACCGGCCATTTTAAAGTCGCAGTTTAGTATAAACCGTAATTTGTCCCGTTCTCTGTGGCATTCTCAAAATATATATGGTTTGGTAAATTCACCCTTTGGTATAATTTATTGTAATTTGCCTTTTATACCCATAAATGTTTATAATCTTCTTAAGTTCCTTTCTCTATATTATTGACAAAGAAAATGATTTGAAGTAATTTACAAAGGTTAATATCCAACTACCTACTGACGTTATTGTATTCTTCATTATTTTGTCCAAGAATAAAAATACCTAAAAGGTACTTCTGATATCTGAATGTGATTTTCACATTTTTCAACAATTACCAACTCAAAAAAGAGTTGTTATTTTTGGTTGAAAAATACAAAGCAAAGCGATCCCTTAAGCAACAAATTTTTATTTGGACACCAAAAGGCGCGTACACACTTAGAACGAAACATCTATCGTAACACGTTCGTATCATGTTCGCGTAACAAGTGTGGACGGTGCATCGTAACAGCGTAACTCGATAACATCGAAACATCACGGCGTCCCATCAGTTGTCGGTTTTTCAGCGTCACTTCAAAGAGATGATATGGGCTGATGTTGCGTCGTCTGTTTGCAAGTTTGGACGGGAATGCGTAACAAGAGCGCGCCAATACATTTATTTTTATAATTTAAACAGTTTGAAAACATCAAATGAAGTGGTCAGAAGAAGCTACTCTTAATTTCATAGAAAGTTACCGAAGCAAAGACATTTTGTGGGACCCAAAAAATCCCAGATATTATAATAAAAATAGAAAAAATTATACTTGGCACACTTTCAGAGGAGTTTCATATTTCTGTAGATGAGTGCAAAAGAATTTTTTGTTATTAATATGATAGTGCATATATATATATATATATATATATATATATATATATATATATATATATATATATATATATATATATATATATATATATATATATATATATATATATATATATATATATATATATATATATATATATATATATATATATATATACGGTGTTTCAAATTCGACTCTCACCATTGGGATCTCGAAACTATAGAGATACGAAGATGGTTAAATTGGGGCAAAGTTGGCATTTATGTGACCAACAATATACGTTAGAAGTTTGAAAATGCCGAGTAATTCCGCAGATATCCGAAAAAAACGAAATTTTGGAAAATCGTTTTATTTTTTCCTGGGTTTCTTTTCAACGAATTCCAAAATAAATAAAACATTTGCATTGTCACTTTTTCCGCTCTATCGAATGGTGTTCATAGTTTTGCAACTCGACGTTTCGTTTTTCCTAACCATCATCAACTTTTTTTTCTTATGGACGCCATATGGGAATTCCACAAATTTGAATGGCCCTTTTTATCACATTTTCAACGATGTATCATAAGTTACCCAGTTGTGGTGTCGTTAAAAATGGAATTCACCAATGAAGAAAAACGAGATATGGTAAAACTTTATTACAAGAATGATAGGAACAGTGTGAAAACATCGGAAGTGTATCTTAACTCGTATCCCGAGAGACGACAACCTCATCGAACTTTATTCAAATTATTGGATGAAACTTCGCTGAGTATGGTTCGTTTGAAAGCCTCTAGACAACAAAATGACAACCGAATGGTTTAAATAACAAAAAATTACTAAAAACTAGAACTAAAAAATTATAACAAATGTTCAAAATGCTGCCCGTCATTTTCTAAACAAATCGCCACTCTTCTCTGTATGTTATTAACTGCGCGATTTATTTCTTTCCTTCTTAATCTTCAAACTCCCTAACGATGTTGAGTTGAAGTTCCTCGATATTTTGGTATTCCTTGCCCATAAATTCGGTTTTCAACGTACCCCATAAAAATGTATCTAGGACATTGAGATCTGGAGACCTAACTGGCCATCTTACCGGCCCATTATTCCCAATCCACCTGTCACCAAACCTTTCGGAAAGATAATCAGATACTTGTCTTGTGTTGTGAGGTGGAGCACCATCGTGTTGGAACCAAATACTGTTGTAGTTTGCTAATGGTAAATCGTCCAAATAGTCTTCAAAAGTTGACGTCAAAAACTGATAATACATTTCATCGTTCAAATTTCCGTTGAAAAAATGAGGTCCCAAAATTCTATTTTTATAAATGCTTGCCCAGACATTAAGACTGAATCGCACTTGGGGTCGTAATTCTCGAAACTGCGGGGGATTGTTTATGCTCCAAATGTGTTCATTGTTTCGATTAAATATTCCACAATTGGTGAAAGTGCTCTCACCTGTCCAAATAACATTTTCTAGAAAAGCTGGAAAATCGGGTCGCCTTTGTAGCCAATCACAAAATTGTAATCGCCTTTCAGAATCACCAGGGTGCAGTTTTTGCGATATGTGGATTTTGTAGCATTTGAAACCACTTTTCCTGATCTCTCTCCAAACAGACGTGTGCGAAGAAACATCCAAATCAGTGTGTATCTGGCGTGTGGATTTACCTGGATTCGTATTTATCTACAAAATATGTATTAGTTTTTCATAACCGGTTTAATATTTTTTTACAGTTGATCGCAAAGTAACTAATTCCTAAATTCGAACTAAGTTATAAAGTCGACGCATGCCCGGTATGTATTTGAAAATTGCCGCGTTCGTCAACATTTTTTCCGAATAGATAATCGATTAGGTACTTTGCGTCCTAAAACGAATGTTCATTAATTATACCTCATTTACGATGTTTTCTTTACTTTCCTCATCCATTCTGTCCCCATATTTTTGTCTGGGCTTTCCAAACGAACCATACTCAGCGGGTTTCTATCCAATAATTTGAATAATGTTCGATGAGGTTGTCGTCTCTCGGGATACGAGTTAAGATACACTTCCGATGTTTTCACACTGTTCCTATCATTCTTGTAATAAAGTTTTACCATATCTGGTTTTTCTTCATTGGTGAATTCCATTTTTAACGACACCACAACTGACAGTAAACACAGAATGTCATTTACACGTCACCGATTTGAGAAATCAAAGCCAACTACGTTATAAAAATATTCTAGTTAATTTTTCGGATTTTCCAGGCAACAAGGGTAACTTATGATAGATCGTTGAAAATGTGATAAAAGGGCCATTCAAATTTGTGGAATTCCATATGGCGTCCATAAGAAAAAAAAAGTTGATGATGGTTACGGAAAAACGAAACGTCGAGTTGCAAAACTATGAACACCATTCGATAGAGCGGAAAAAGTGACAATGCAAATGTATTATTTATTTTGGAATTCGTTGAAAAAGAAACCCAGGAAAAAATAAAACGATTTTCCAAAATTTCGTTTTTTTCGCTATCTCCGGAATTACTCGGAATTTTCAAACTTTCTAAACAGTATATTGTTGGTCACATAAATGTCCAACTTTCCCCAATTTAACCATCTTCTATCTCCTATAGTTTCCGAGATCCCAATGGTGAGAGTCGAATTTGAAAACGTATATATATATATATATATATATATATATATATATATATATATATATATATATATATATATATATATATATATATATATATATATATATATATATATATATAAATTTCCATTATTGTTACTTCGATGCGTAACAAAAAATTGTTGTACGCGCCTAAAAAGGTACATTAGTGGCGAATTAACCAGCAGAGGCGTCAAACTTGGACTATTTTTTATGCCTTATAGAAATTTAAAGGATTCATACCTAAATGTTCTTAGGTCCACACACACAATTTATAACGTAAGATGTTTTACCACTTAAATAAATTATTCCAGATAAATGAATATATTGCTTTTAAACTGAAAGTTAGCAAAATAAAAATTATTTAATTTCTTTTACCGAATGTTCTTTATTGTGTAATATAAATAGTATTAAGGCATACTTTACCCTGTCTTATCAGCAGTACACGAATAATGAATTATTATCAACTTAGAAATATTCAAAAACCATTTCCTGTGCAATGTTAACTAAATCGTTGGGTTGTAAAAATAATCTAGGAACTAACAGATCGATCCTCTAAGTCAAAATTATACTAATTCCCGGCAAATGGTGATGTAACTAGGACGATAGTGCACAAATTATAAAGTTACAATTTCAATGACAAAATAACTTTTTTTGTACCAAGGGTGTAAAATAGCAGTTTTACGCCCGCTGCTGAAAGTTGTTTTCCCAGCAATCAGCTGAAATTAATGACTAAGCCCTTTCTGTAGTTATTTTTCTTTATTTTGTTTAACACTGGTATATCGGATTATTTTGCTGATGTTACTGTCAAGCTTAAGTCAAATCGAATAAACAACTTTAAGTTACCAAAGCAATAATTACATGTAGTGTCAACAAAGTTGTCAAAAAAGTGGTTTTTAAATTTGAATTATAAGCCAAAATAATTTCAGAAATAGAAGAAGGAAGGCACACATTAGTACCTCCTTGTATTTAAGAGCATATTCGGCTTTCTCTACAAGCCCATGTAATGCTGTTTCTCTGGACTTACCTGCTGTGTATGCATATATGTCCTTGTGTAGAGGTCTGTTGGGAAGTGCGTTCTCCCTGATGTGCCTATCCAGCAACTTCTCTAGGGTCTGTAGCACAAACGTCCTTAAACCCACTTACGAGTACATACCAAATTTTAAGTGTCTTTTCTTTCGGAAAATGCCTCATATTTTTGATGTGTCAGTCAGTAGTAAAATCGGCGATTTTCAAAATCGAATATCTTAGAAATCATTTAACAATACTGTCCCAATATTTTCACAGGTAATTAGCAAGGACGTAGCCAGTGGGGGGGTCAAGGGGTCAGAACCCCCCGAAATTTTCACAAAAGAAAAATACTATAAATACAAAGAACTACTAGTATAGTGAATAGTTAAGGTCTTAAAGGGGAAAACAAAACATCGAGTAAACTATCTTACCGATTTAATTTTAAGTGTCTTTACCATTTACTACAAACGACAGCGATGTTCAGTTTCAAGGTTTTACAATCTGAGTTGCATTATCTTTTAGTATTATACAGATTGGCCCAACGAAAAGGTCGCACCTCTATTTTTGACTCTCCTGGTATATCTTGGCCTGGGGCACTACCGTGCTCCTAGATAATTAAAATAATTCTGTTGTTACTAAAAATAAATATGTTTTTTTATATTGAAATGTTTGGACATAAATAGAACGCTTTCAAAAACGAACGAATAAATAAGCTTTCCCATTAAGAAGATGTTAACTTTATGCCGTATCTCTTTTACTTCAAT